>JAFEMH010001852.1:0-227500 GCA_022495995.1 Adenophora triphylla var. japonica | reverse complement strand
CGAAAAGATAAGTGTCCTGCGACTGACCAAACTGACGGAGCACCCGCTTGGGAAAATAAAAGGAGAAATCGCGCAAACCCGGAAGAACAACCCTGTCAAAACCCTTAGTATTGGCAACATACTTATTCAACCTCCAATAAGGCGGACACCAAAGAACATCAGCCGTTTCAGTCTTCGCAATCAGCTCAGCCCATTCATCCGCTGAAAGATCCTTGATCAATAACTTTCGCGTATGATATGTGAAAGGGGAATATTCCAATGGGGGGCCTACCAACTTGAGATGCTCCCTAAGCCAAATAGTCAACAGAAGAGGACTCCCTTGAGTCATGGCACCGGTCCTATGCAACTCATCAAGACCATGCAGGGTCTCACCCAAGATTAGCGGGATAATGTTCCTAGAACACTTTCTAGCCTGCAGAACAATTGGGAGTCAACCAAGCCATCCCTACACGTAAACAGAACATCTCCGAAAAGAGAAAGGGCCAGAAAATTCCGCTTGTAGACATGAAAAGCATCATCATCCGAATAACCGCTAAAGCATTCTGGAAAAGAAGAGCAATCAACCCACTTGCGGTGCACCAACTCGTAGCAAGTATCAAGCGGGATCCCTAGAAATTCATTTAAAGCCTCCGAATGATTCCTATGGTACTTAGGAACAGCAATCTCACCGGTCAAAGGCATATCTAAGATAATGGCAAATTCCTCCACGGTAGGCACCATCTCATTCAAAGAAAAATTGAAAAGATGAATAGAGGGATCCCAAAATCGAGCAGCACCCTGCAAGAGATTCCAATCCGGTTGGAGGTTCTTCAAGGATTCTGAATCCGAATTCTGCAATAAACTTATTGCGAGATCGGTTGCGAAACGACCTCACAAAATCCCTTGATGCTTGCTTGAAAGATTCAATCGCTTCAGACGGCAGAGAAAAGTCATCGACAATCATAGACGTTGGGGCAATCTCCTTGGAAGCCATGGATCGTAGGGTTGAAGAAAAGGACAAGAGTTTCGCCCTAACAGAATATCTCTAGAGTTTGTAAGGCTAGAATGAGGTATCTGGCCGGACTACAGGGCGATTTTATTGGAAAAACTGACAAAATCCTATTCGGAAAAGAAGAGATCTCTGCCTGACTAGCGTGTCTCGTGCGAGACACCTTATCTCGCGCGAGATATTGCTACGGCAAGACAACAATGTTTCTGTTCAAACAGCAATCTAGCCCCGACTTGACGAAGCAAGTCTCGAATAAACCTGCGTGTACAGTTCATAACATGCAGTAAAACACCAAGATTCAAGCTCAAAATTGTGGCCTAACGGCCATTCCATTCCATTTCCAAAAACATGGAAAGTCGAGAAAGTTAATTAAATAACTAATTAAACCTAGGATTAGGGGTTAAGAAAACCATTGTTTTGTGCTACCTACTTGTTCCTAACAGGTACCAAAGAAAAAGAAAAATTGTTTGGGCCCACACGGCCAATATATACAGATCGTCAGAAATCAAATAGAGAGAAAAGGAGGGGATCACGCCATCAAGTCGCCCGAGCCGCCGGCACCTCCGCCATCACCACCACGGGGGCTACCATCCCTCCTCGATCTTTTGGCTCCGCAAGTAGGGGTCACCGCCGAGGCCACTGTCGAGGCCGCCAAAGAAGCCTTGTGGAACAGCCTCTCGGACAGGTCCAACGCCCAAACAGGTGGATCGTCATCATAAAAGCCCGGTCCAACGCCCAAACAGGTGGATCGTCATCATAAAAGCCCGGTCCAACGCCCAAACAGGTGGATCGTCATCATAAAAGCCCGGTCCAATGCCCAAACAGGTGGATCGTCATCATAAAACCCCGGTCCAACGCCCAAACAGGTGGATCATCATCATAAAAGCCCGGTCGAATGCCCAAACAGGTGGATCGTCATCATAAAAGCCCGGTCCAATGCCCAAACAGGTGGATCGTCATCATAAAAGCCCGATCCAATGCCCAAATAGGTGGATCGTCATCAGAAAAGCCCGGTCCAACGCCCAGACAGGTGGATCGTCAAACCAAAAGCCCGATTCAACGCCCAAACAGGTGAATCGTCATCCTCAACAACAAAGCCCGATTCGGAGCCCAGAAAGGCGAATCGTCACAAAACCGACAGGACTCAAAGGACCGGACAGGTGAGCCTTTGTTTTCTAACATATTTTCCGCAGGTTCAGAGCCCAGACAGGCGAATCTTCAGACAGACAGGTATATTCAGAATTGGGTCTTGATTTGATTCCTCAATATGAATTTATCTTTCAAAACAAAATCTCCTCGATTTTCAAATGATTTTCAAAATACCTAAAGCAGCCTTTTCGTGTTTTGGAGTCGAACTACGTCATGGTCTGATTCTCCGATAGAGATACGTAGGAAGCCGTGCGGTCCGACCATCCCGATGTTCAGAATGATGTCTTTTCTATCGTCGACATGACTTCTTCCATTAGACTTGTCGATGAGGGGCTCTGTAGACACCCCATTCTGAACACATCGGGTCATATTTATACCACTCTAAGTCTCGCTTTGAGTCAAGAAGTAGAAATCCACTATTTCGTCATGTTTCGTTAAGTTTTGACTAACTATCGTTAGTTTGGGACTAAACTGCATACGAGATAACGAGGAAAGGACAAGACTGTCCACAGGAGCAATATCCCGCCGCGAGATGGCGTGTCTCGTGCGAGATATCCTCCCTCTGCAGCATTCAGACGACAGTTTCCTCGTCGATTTCAATCTCTTTTCAGGATAAAACTTTATCCATCCGGCCAACCAATGGGATTTGGAGTCTAGAACCTTCTAATAGGGTTTTACCTCTCCACTTCTTCATATCCAACCCCTATAAATACTTAGTGACATCCAAGGCTCAAGAGGTCCGCAATTCCACAATTCACACACATTTTGTTGGCTTCTTTCCCTGAAAGAATCCTACAAAATCACCATAAAACTCACTACAAAGTTTGTTTGTCAACCTTGTTGATAATCAAACATCAAGACCCAAGTCAAGGACTGAGACGAAGCTCCGTCCGTATCGAGAGTCGATTCTAAACTTGAGTCGAAACTCTGCCCAAATCACCTCACGCAAGGTAACCCCTAAATCCCTTTCTAATTGATTGTTAGAGTGGTATAAATCTATTGAATCTAGGATCGGCCTAGAGCCTCTCCAAATCATAGAGACGGTCTCGAAGCAATCGATCCTACATTCCGTTTAACCCCGTTAAATGGATATTTTATTGTTTAAAATCTTTTTTTTCTCTCTCTTTTAAAAACCTCTCTTTTCTTTAGCAAGACCGATCTCCGGATTGGGTGAAATAGATGCTCCTTGACCTACCCATTTCATAACCTAAGCCCCGAACCCAAATCTCTTTCAAAATGGTTTTTCTATGTTTCCAAACGAATAATATAGGTGGCGACTCAAAAAGATAAAATTCTTCTCACAACGCTACATTTGGCTACTAGTGCCCGGGAGCCCAAAAATGCGTGAGCTACCCCCTTTGGGGAATCGGGAAATTTTGTAAATGGTGATTTTCACCATGAAAATGACCTCCGTTTGAGCCAATTTTTTGGTGGACGGATCCTTTCAAATCATCAATTGGATTGGTTTAAAAAATGAGGGTATTTGGCTACTAGTGCACGAGAGCCTAAAAATGCGTGTACTACCCCCTTTGGGGAATCGGGAAACTTCGTAAATGGTCATTTTCACCATGAAAACGACCTCCGCTTGAGCCAAATTTTTGGTGGGCAGATACTTTCAAATTTTCTATTGGATTTGTTGAAAAAAGGAGGGTATTTGGCTACGAGTGCTCGGGAGCCTAAAAATGCGTGTACTATCCCCTTTGACGAATCGGGAAATTTCGTAAATGGTGATTTTCACCATGAAAATGACCTCCGTTTGAGCCAAATTTTTGGTTGGCGGATCCTTTCAAATGTTATATTGGATTGGTTGAAAAAAGGAGGGTATTTGGCTACTAGTGCACGGGAGCCCAAAAATGCGTGAGCTACCCCCTTTGGGGAATCGGGAAATTTCGTAAATGGTCATTTTCACCATGAAAACGACCTCCCTTTGAGCCAAATTTTTGGTGGGAGGATCCTTTCGAATGTTATATTGGATTGGTTGAAAAAAGGAGGGTATTTGGCTACTAGTGCCCGGGAGTCCAAAAATGCGTGTACTACCCCCTTTGGGGAATCGAGAAATTTCGTAAATGGTGATTTTCACCATGAAAACGACCTCCGTTTGAGCCAAATTTTTGGTGGACGGATCCTTTCAAATGATCTATTGGATTGGTTTAAAAAAGGAGGGTATTTGGCTACTAGTGCCCGAGAGCCTAAAAATGCGTGTACTACCCCCTTTGGGGAATGGGGAAATTTCGTAAATGGTCATTTTAACCATGAAAACGACCTCCGTTTGAGTCAAATTTTTGGTGGGTAGATCCTTTCAAATGTTCTATTGGATTTGTTGAAAAAAGGAGGGTATTTGGCTACGAGTGATCGGGAGCCTAAAAATGCGTGTACTATCCCCTTTGGCGAATCAGGAAATTTCGTAAATAGTGATTTTCACAATGAAAACGACCTCTGTTTGAGCCAAATTTTTGGTGGGCGGATCCTTTCAAATGTTATATTGGATTGGTTAAAAAAAGGAGGGTATTTGGCTACTAGTGCCCGGGAGCCCAAAAATGCGTGAGCTACCCCCTTGGGGAAACGGGAAATTTCGTAAATGGTGATTTTCACCATGAAAACGACCTCCGTTTGAGCCAAATTTTTGGTGGACGGATCCTTTCGAATGTTCTATTGGATTGGTTGAAAAAAGGAGGGTATTTGGCTACTAGTGCCCGGGAGCCTAAAAATGCGTGTACAACCCCCTTTGGGGAATCAGGAAATTTCGTAAATGGTCATTTTCACCATGAAAATGACCTCCGTTTGAGCCAAATTTTTGGTGGGAGGATCCTTTCAAATGTTATATTGTATTCGTTGAAAAAAGGAGGGTATTTGGCTACTAGTGCCCGGGAGCCCAAAAATGCGTGAGCTACCCCCTTTGGGGAATCGGGAAATTTCGTAAATGGTGATTTTCACCATGAAAACGACTTCCGTTTGAGCCAAAATTTTGGTGGACGGATCCTTTCCAATGTTCTATTGGATTGATTGAAAAAAGGAGGGTAATTGGCTACTAGTGCTCGGGAGCTTAAAAAGGCGTGTACTACCCCCTTTGGGGAATCGGGAAATTTCGTAAATGGTCATTTTCACCATGAAAACGACCTCCATTTGAGCCAAATTTTTGGTGGGAGGATCCTTTCAAATTTTATATTGTATTGGTTGAAAAAAGGAGGGTATTTGGGTACTAGTGCCCGGGAGCCCAAAAATGCGTGAGCTACCCCCTTTGAAGAATCGGGAAATTTCGTAAATGGTGATTTTCACCATGAAAACGACCTCCGTTTGAGCCAAATTTTTGGTGGACGGATCCTTTCAAATGATCTATTGTATTGGTTTAAAAAAGAAGGGTATTTGGCTACTAGTGCCCGAGAGCCTATAAATGCGTGTACTACCCCCTTTGGGGAATCGGGAAATTTCGTAAATGGTGATTTTCACCATGAAAACGACCTCCGTTTGAGCCAAATTTTTGGTGGGCAGATCCTTTCAAATATTTTATTGGATTGGTTGAAAAAAGGAGGGTATTTGGCTACTAGGGCCCGGGAGCTCAAAAATGCGTGTAGTACCCCCTTCAGGGAATCGGGAAATTACTTAAATGATCATTTTCACCTGATAAACACCTCCGTTTGGGCCAAATTTTTGATGGACGGATCCTTTCGAATGTTCTATTGGATTGGTTGAAAAAAGGAGGATATTTGGCAACTTGTGCCCGGGAGCCCAAAAATGCGTGTACTACCCCTTTGGGGAATCGGGAAATTTCGTAAATGGTCATTTTCACCATGAAAACGACCTCCGTTTGAGCCAAATTTTTGGTGGGAGGATCTTTTCAAATGTTTTATTGGATTTGTTGAAAAAAGGAGGGTATTTGGCTACGAGTGCCCGGGAGCCTAAAAATGCGTGAGCTACCCCCTTTGAGGAATCGGGAAATTTCGTAAATGGTGATTTTCACCATGAAAACGACTTCCGTTTAAGCCAAATTTTTGGTGGACGGATCCTTTCGAATGTTCTGATGGATTGGTTGAAAAAAGGAGGGTATTTGGCTACTAGTGCCCGGGAGCCTAAAAATGCGTGTACGGTCCCTTTGGGGAATCGGGAAATTTCGTAAATGGTCATTTTCACCATGAAAACGACCTCCGTTTGAGCCAAATTTTTGGTGGGCAGATTCTTTCAAATTTTCTATTGGATTTGTTGAAAAAAGGAGGGTATTTGGCTACTAGTGCTCGGGAGCCCAAAAATGCGTGTACTATCCCCTTTGGGGAATCTGGAAATTTCGTAAATGGTGATTTTTTACCTTGAAAACGACCTCCGTTTGAGCCAAATTTTTGGTGGGCGGATCCTTTCAAATGTTCTATTGGATTTTTTGAAAAAAGGAGGGTATTTGGCTACGAGTGCCCGGGAGCCTAAAAATGCGTGTACTACCCCCCTTTGGCGAATTAGGAAATTTCGTAAATGGTGATTTTCACCATGAAAACGACCTCCGTTTGAGCCAATTTTTTGGTGGGCGGATCCATTCAAATGTTATATTGGATTGGTTGAAAAAAGGAGGGTATTTGGCTACTAGTGACCGGGAGCCCAAAAATGCGTGAGCTACCCCCTCTGGAGAATCGGGAAATTTCGTAAATGGTGATTTTCACCATGAAAATGACCTCCGTTTGAGCCAAATTTTTGGTGGACGGATCCTTTCGAATGTTATATTGGATTGGTTGAAAAAAGGAGGGTATTTGGCTAATAGTGCCCGGGAGTCTAAAAATGCGTGTACTACCCCCTTTGGGGAATCGGGAAATTTCGTAAATGGTCATTTTCACCATGAAAACAACCTCCGTTTGAATCAAATTTTTGGTGGGCGGATCCTTTCAAATTTTCTATTGGATTTGTTGAAAAAAGGAGGGTATTTGGCTACGAGTGCCCAGGAGCCTAAAAATGCGTGTACTGCCCCCTTTGGCGAATCGGGAAATTTCGTAAACGGTGATTTTCACCATGAAAACGACCTCCGTTTGAGCCAAATTTTTTGTGGGAGGATTCTTTAAAATGTTATATTGTATTGTTTGAAAAAAGGAGGATATTTGGCTACTAGTGCCCGGGAGCCCAAAAATGCGTGAGCTACCCCCTTTGGGGAATCGGGAAATTTCGTAAATGGTGATTTTCACAGTGAAAACGACCTCTGTTTGAGCCAAATTTTTGGTGGACGGATCCTTTCAAATGATATATTGGATTGGTTAAAAAAGGAGGGTATTTGGCTACTAGTGCCCGAGAGCCTAAAAATGCGTGTACTACCCCCTTTGGGGAATTGGGAAATTTCGTAAATGGTCATTTTCACCATGAAAACGACCTCCGTTTGAGCCAAATTTTTGGTGGGAATATCCTTTCAAATGTTCTATTGGATTTGTTGAAAAAAGGAGGGTATTTGGTTACGAGTGCCCGGGAGCCTAAAAATGCGTGTACTATCCCCTTTGGCGAATCGGGAAATTTCGTAAATGGTGATTTTCACCATGAAAACGACTTTCGTTTGAGCCAAATTTTTGGTGGGCGGATTCTTTCAAATGGTTTATTGGATTGGTTTAAAAAAGGAGGGTATTTGGCTACTAGGGCCCGGGAGCCCGAAAATGCGTGTAGTACCCCCTTTAGGGAATCGGGAAATTTCTTAAATGGTGATTTTCACCATGAAAACGCATCCGTTTGAGCCAAATTTTTGGTGGACGGATCCGTTCGAATGTTCTATTGAATTGGTTGAAAAAAGGAGGATATTTAGCTACTAGTGCCTGGGAGCCCAAAAATGCGTGTACTACCCCTTTGGGGAATCGAGAAATTTCGTAAATGGTCATTTTCACCATGAAAACGACCTCCGTTTGAGCCAAATTTTTGGTGGGCGGATCCTTTCAAATGTTTTATTGGATTGGTTGAAAAAAGGAGGGTATTTGGCTACGAGTGCCCGGGAGCCAAAAAATGCGTGTACTACCCCTTTGGGGAATCGGGAAATTTCGTAAATGTTCATTTTCACCATGAAAACTACCTCCGTTTGAGCCAAATTTTTAGTGGGCGGATCCTTTCAAATGTTCTATTGGGTTGGTTGAAAAAAGGAGGGTATTTGGCTACGAGTGCCCGTGAGCCCAAAATTGCGTGAGCTACCCCCTTTGGGGAATCGGGAAATTTCGTAAATGGTGATTTTGACCATAAAAACGACCTCCGTTTGAGCCAAATTTTTGGTGGACGGATCCTTTCTAATGTTCTATTGGATTGGTTGAAAAAAGGAGGGTATTTGGCTACTAGTGCCCGGGAGCCTAAAAATGCGTGTACTACCCTCTTTAGGGAATCGGGAAATTTCGTAAATGGTCATTTTCACCATGAAAACGACCTCCGTTTGAGCCAAATTTTTGGTGGGCGGATCCTTTCAAATGTTCTATTGGATTTGTTGAAAAAAGGAGGGTATTTGGCTACGAGTGCCCGGGAGCCTAAAAATGCGTGTACTACCCCTTTGGCGAATCGGGAAATTTCGTAAAAGGTGATTTTCACCATGAAAACGACCTCCGTTTGAGCCAAATTTTTGGTGGGAAGATCCTTTCAAATGTTATATTGGATTGGTTGAAAAAAGAAGGGTATTTGGCTACTAGTGCGGGAGTCCAAAAATGCGTGAGCTACCCCCTTTGGGGAATCGGGAAATTTCGTAAATGGTGATTTTCACCATGAAAACGACCTCCGTTTGAGCCAAATTTTTGGTGGGCGGATCCTTTCGAATGTTCTATTGGATTGGTTGAAAAATGGAGAGTATTTGACTACTAGTGCCCGGGAGCCTAAAAATGCCCCCTTTGGGGAATCGGGAAATTTCGTAAATGGTGATTTTTACCATGAAAACGACCTCCGTTTGAGCCAAATTTTTGGTGGGAGGATCCTTTCAAATGTTATATTGGATTGGTTGAAAAAAGGAGGGTATTTGGCTACTAGTGCCCGGGAGTCCAAAAATGCGTGAGCTTTTCAAGAGTTCCCATTGTCTGGTTTCCACTCCCTTATCGTTGCTAGAGTGGGTAGTGCATTGGGAACTACGGGTCGATTTATCTTTGGGGTGACCATTCACCCTGCTGTGCTCCACGTCGTTTCGGTGGCTGTCACGTCGTTGGGATGGTGCTTTATCACATTTTGGCTCTAACTCGTGGCCACCAAGTATCATTATGTATGGCTCTGGGGTTCTTGGCCGTACAAATTCACGAGGACGAGGACGGGGAGAGTCTCTACGAGGACGAGGAGAATCATGGCGAGGTCGTCGGGGTCGAGGTGATCCGGGACGACGAGGTGCCATGACGAGACGAGGAGGTGACAGTCGCTTGGACAGGCTTAGCCTCGTCCTTAAATCCCTTGAATCCACTTCTTGTTCCTTGGAACTCAACTGACTCCTGAGGTCAACCACCTGGTCTTTCTTCTGATTGTTATGCCGAGGACGAGGAGGATCTCGGAGGGCCTGCTTAGGTGGTACAGCAGGATTGAGGGGAGGACCTTGTCGCTCACCCTGTTCCCTTCCACGAGAGTTGCCCGTCGAAGGCAGCATAAATTCGGCCATTGAATTGTCTGGGTCCAATTGCAAGAGAGCAGCTTGTGTCTCGTAAATCCTTTGCAACGTCTCCATTTGCCTATGCAGCAGGGTACGTCGGTCAACGGGTTGGGAACTTTCAGCTTGGCTGACGGCAGTAGCCTTTGTCGCCTTCCTTCCCACTCGTTTCCCGCGAGGGCGAGTAGGACGAGGAAGGTTAGCACCTTCTCCCTCGGCATTCGGTTGCCCCATAGAACGAAGAGTCATGGCGAGGGGAGGTGGTCCTTCAGGCTGAGGTGGAGGAGGAGGAGCCACCTCGACATTTGGAGTTGTCCCGTTCACTTGGGTTTGCTCCTCGGCAGTTTCACTTGTAAACCGTCCATCTTCCATTGCAAATTAACAATTGTAATAAACAAATTACCAATTGGGCGATTTTTCCAATAATCAAAATTTCCAGCCAAACTTTGGGGCAAATTCCAACGCCAAAACGAAATTGCAGGTCGCAATTTGAGAAAGCAAAACTTTCCGGCCAAAATCGCTAGTTCCAAGCAAAAACTAGGCGAATTCCGGATGAATCTGCAGAATCCGGCCAAAATTGGAACAGAGCCACGCGGAACGGATTTTTCCGTTGATTTTTTTTTTCCGTTGAATCAAGAACAATTCCGACAAGAATATGGCTTCAGGCGAACTTTTTCCAGGCCAAATAAAGGGTGTTTGAATCGATTTTCCGGCAATGGAACCAATTGATGATGCCAAAATCGTCAAATCAGCCCAAATCCAAGCGATCATCTTCTCCGGAGATTGCTAGGCCTGAAAATAAGACAAAACACGTAAACTAAGCTGGGGCTTGACCGGCGAAGGCCCTCTGGCGTGAGAATAAGTCACGGTTTTGTGGTGAGAAACTAAATTGACAGAGTTTCTGTATGTAAAAAGTGACGTACCAAATAATGTGCTATATGACTTGTATTTATAGGGATGGATTGATAGAATCCATGTTGAATAGAACCTGTAAAGAGATAAGATATAATCCTCAATGGATTATATCTGTTAAGGAGTCATTGTTTGACTTGAATTGATATAGATGGTTACAATCCCGATGGGATAATAACTGTTGAATCCTTGATTGAATATGACTATTCAATCTGTTTGCCGGATAGCCGAGGAACGTAAATGCCTTATCTCGGCGTTTGTGTGTAAGCCGAGATGCATGATTCAGCTTCCTCGTCCATTGATGGTCTGACGGCATGTGAATATGCCGAGACGCACGATTCTGTCTCCTCGTCATATGAAGTTATGCTGAGGTAAGAACTTTTCTCTCCTCGTCATTAGTGCTAAGTCGGAGCATGATGAGCCAAGGAAATAGTATGAAGAGCCTGTTGTCAATGTTAAGGCCGAGGAGATACCCCTCGGCATACGAGGAGGGTATCCTCGGCACTCGTAATTGGGGCGTGTTATACTTGTATATGGATTATGTTTATAGCCCAATCCATTTGGGCCCAACCTGGGCAAGCCCATGTTCGTATCTCGGTTTATACTGTTCAGGAACATATGTCGATACTCGTAGAAAAAAAATGCTAATTATTAATTTTGAGGATTTTTCGGCAATAGACTCCAATAATAAGGTAAAATTATTTTATTTATAAAAAGATTAACTGACGATTAAGAAGATAATAAATAATAGCTTTCACAATATCTTACCATCGACACATTTTTCAAAGTTAAGTGCTTTCAAGTGGAGAATATGAGGTAAACAGTGAGCTATGTTAATGTTATTATTTAGAGGTCAAGTCTTCTATCATAATCAAGCTCAAGTTTCACTCAAGCCAATCAAACTATATAGTCGAGCCAGATTTTGAATCTGTAACAACTGAAGTAGTAGAGTTACTGAGACTTGGGGGAAGATCAGGGTTCCTGCAAAGTTTTTATTACCTACGTCCCAAAATGATTTAATGAATGTCCATAATGGCTTAGGGTGTGTTTGGTAACATTAAGGATGGGTTTGGCATTGCTTCTGATTATTTGAAAGTGAGTCTCAATAAGTGATATTAAAAGTGATTGTTAAAAACTCAATACTGTGTTTGGCTTACAATTTTGAAAAGTGATTTTATGCCAAAAGTGATTTTAAAATATGTTTGGTTACCCTTACGCATTTAAACTCATAAGAATACTCCTAAATTAAAAAAGATAACATATTAATTTGAAAATTAAAAATAAAATGAAATTTGCATTTTCAATGTTAACTACTAAAATACCCTTACACATATAAAACCTTTATGTTGTCCCTTTGAAAGTATTGCTATCTCTCAAGTGTGAAGCAATATACTATTTTCAGATAAATACATAACATAATCAGTGTTTTCAGCAAAGATAAAATATTTTTACTTGGATGTTGTTGCTAATGTTGTGATCCTTTATAACAAAATCAGATAGAGATCAGAAGGATCACTGTTGCTTTGATTGATAAGAGCGATCAAACCTATACCAGCAATCACTTGCCTTGTGATTTCTCCTTTTGCAAATTTGACATCTTGTCCAGTTCCATCTCACTTTTTCTTTAATGGGGTTGCTTGAACTTGGGTTTGTCTGATCATATTCCTGAAGAGCAAGCACAAATTGTTTAAAACAAGGTGCCGAAAATCGCACATGGGGATTTGGCCTGCTGGCCAGAGGGAGGTCATGGGTTCGACCCCCCCCCCCCCAGAAGTTAGAGGGAAGGCTTTCTCTCCCTAGGATTTATCTCCTAGACGCTTCTGTGCGTGTGTAAGCAATATCACAAATAAAATATTTACAATATCTTTACATTATTTGTAATATTGCTTACACGTGCATGTGTGTGTGTGAGTAGTGGAAAAAAAAAAAAAAGGGGCCGAAAACCTTCATATTTTGATCCTAATCCTCGACCAATATGAGTACAATACTATACATACTAAATATTCTGGTCATGATCCAAGGTGATTTGGAACGATTATGGACATTGATATAATATTCCATATTAAATTTAGCTTCCTTATCAAAAAATAAAAAATACTCCCTCCGACCCACTTCACTTGGCACTAATTTCCATTTTGGGTCGTCCCACTTCACTTGGCACTGCCCAAAATGGAAAAGAATATTCACTATTTCCTCCGCTCATTCTCTCTCCTACTTCACTTTTACACTCACAACATTCTCTCTCCTAACTATTCCTCCCACTCATTCTCTCTCCTATTTAATTCTTCATACTCACAACATTTAACTTTTTCTCTTTCTTACATCACTTTTCCTTAATTCCTACACCCAAAAGGTTGGTGCCAAGTGAACCGGGACGGAGGGAGTATATGACAAGTGGAAGGATTGAGGGCATCTACATACCTTTTCAACTTGCTTTGCTAGGTTTTCATATTCTTGCCATTCTATTGCCTTCTGAATATTCAGCACCACATCATTCATACTAGGCCGCATGCCTGGGTTATCTTGCAAGCTTCTCTTTATAATATCAGTAAATAAAGTTAAGGATTTTTCCGACATCTCCCCTCGGATTTGAGAATCAACGTTTTCCTGGGCCCAAATTCGTAAATCCTCGTAGTCGCTCTCATCTATCGGACTCCTAGGCAATTTCCCGAATAACACTTGGAATAACACACTACCGAAGGCATATATATCTGTTTTCCTCGTTACACGACCTAACATCAGATGCTCTGGCGCATAATACCCAACCGTGTCATACATAATAGTGGTTTTGTCGATGTAGGGGCCAGCAATGGAGAACATCTCGAATTCAGAAAGCTTACCAACCCAATTCTCACCCACAAAAATAGTTCCCGGCTTCACGTGACGATGAACATTTCCTTTCGGAAATTCATCGGTCTCAGTATGAAGGTGTTGCAACCCGCGTGCAGCACCAAGGCAGACGTTGAGTCGTTCAAGCCAAGAGAAAGAAATACAACTTCCTTTTTCTAAATAATGAGATAGGCATCCCTTTGTCATGTATTCATAAACAAGTATCTTATAACCGGATTCGTTGCAGTAGCCGATCAGAGAGACAAGGTTGGGGTGTTGAATCATGGACAAGGTGTGGATCGCTATTTCAATGTTTTGAGTGTTGTCTTTCAAGAGTCTCACAGCAACCGGAGTTCTTTTTGAGCCAATATAGATCCCAGCGAAATACACCGTTGATTCATAACCTTGGCCAATGATCTTTCTTCTATCAAACTTATTTGTGCCTGCTTCAATCTCCTTGATTGAAAACCGGCGGCATCTTCTGTACAGAACCAATCACATGCATTGTTTAAGCCAATTAAAAGTGTGAATTGAATGAAAATTACGATGAATGAAAAGTGGGCCCCTATCAATTGCAATGATCACATACCTGAGAGATAATAGCGCCACATCATCAATTGTAGGCCGTTTGCTTGGGCTTGGTTGCAAGTAGGTCTTCATAGACAATATAATAGCGCATTAGAGAGTGAATAAGAGAAGTGGAAGGAATAAAAGAGGACCTTTATATATATACCTCTTCAGTGTCATCAAGTTGCTTTGGTTGGTTTTCGGATTCTTGGCATTCTAGCAGTACCTTCTCTAAATCCAGCACCACCATCTCCATAGTAGGCCGTTTGCCTGGGTTCCCTTGCAAGCTTCTCCCTATAATATCAGTAAATAAAGTAAAGGAATCTCCCGACATCTCCCGTCGGATTTGAGCATCAACGTTTTTCTGGGCCCAAATTCCTAAATCTTCATTTTCATCGAAGTAGTAGCTCTCATCCTCCCTATCCCAAGGCTTTTTCTCGCATAACACTTGAAATAATACAACACCGAAGGCGTAAACATCTATTTTCCTTGTTACACAACCAAACTTGTGATATTCTGGTGCAAAATACCCGGGAGTGCCTTTACCAACAGTGACCATCGAGGATTTGACTTGGCCAGCATTGGACAACTTAAGCATCCCAAAGTCAGAAAGCTTACCAACCCAATTCTCACCCACAAGAATATTCTCCGGCTTCACATCGCGATGGATTAATCCTTTGGGAAATTCATTGGTCTCACTATGAAGGTGTTGCAACCCGCGTGCAACATCAAGGCAGATGTTGAGTCGTTGCAGCCAGGACAAAGGCTTGTCTTTTTTCTTGTTCAAATAATCTGATAGGCATCCCTTTTCCATATATTCATAAACAAGGATCTTCTGACCGGATTCGTTGCAGTAGCCAATCAGAGAGACAATGTTGGGGTGTTGAATCTTGGCTAACGTCTGGATCTCACTTTCAAACTCCTTAGTGGTGTCGTCTATCTTGGTTTTTGGAGCATTCAAGTATTTCACAGCAACAGGGGTTTTCTTTGAGCCGATATAGATCTCAGCGAAATAGACCATTGCTTCTCCTCCTTTTCCAAGGATCTTGTTCTCAAACTGATTTGTGGCAGCGTTGATCTCCTCGAGTGAAAACTGGCAGCATCTTTTTGATGAGGACGAGGTTGACATGTTTGACACTTATGCCCTTGCTCAAGATTTTCACCCAAGTAATCTGATGATCCACCGGTGGTAAGTTGAAGATAGGAAGGGAAGGAAACTCTTCTGGCTTTAGATTGAATCTTCAAAGTGAGTGTGAACTGGGGGAAGAAGGAGTATATAGGTATTAAAATATTATGATTAATAATGAATGAATAAGTAATTGCAGCTTTTGCTTAAATGTGCCATCATTGTCATAAGCTAAATAATTGAAACCCATATACTCCTACTTTACCTAAAGCTACTTTACCTAAAGCAAAGTCAACAAGAGTCAAGATAGTAATATATTCGTCTACCTTTGTCTCAAATAATAATCCAAATATAAAAATAAAAATGTTTAAAATTAATTTTAAATGAAAAAAATATTAGTTTTTCATTTATATTCAAATAAGATGTAACTTTTAGAAGATTAGAAAGACTAGTTTGCAACTTTGAAATGTGACTTCAAAAATGAAGGGAGTGAATAGTGTTGCTTCAAATTTAATTTGAAATAACACTATTCACTCCCTTCATTTTTTTAACTCCCTTCATTTTTTAAGGAGGAAATTAAGTCCATTGGAGAAGTGAATAGTGTGAAATTTTAAAAAACGAAGCCAAAAATGAAGTTCATTCGAAATGCTCTTAGTGTTAATAGAAAAGTAGAGAACAGTGAACATTTAATTGAAATAATTGAAAGTGATATTATTTTGTGGAAGGACTGAGTATGGCTATTTCCTCTTGCAAAAGACAAACCCCATTGGGATCCACACCAAAAAATATACTCCCTCCGTCCAGCTGAAGCTTCACCTTTTACCCAAATGAATGTCCCGTTAGTAGCTTCACATTTCCTAAAATGAAAAAGGTTTATTAATATTCTATTATACATACCCCACTTCTCATACTCACATTCATAAATTATGGGTCTCACTTGTCATACCCACTAACTTTTCTCTCTCACACATTTAAATTATGAGTCTCGCTTGTCTTACCCACTCACATATTCTCTCTCACAACCATTTTCCACTCAATACTTTTCTTAAATTTTGTGTCAACACCAAAATGGTGAAGCTTGGTCTGGGACGGAGGGAGTATAAAATTTTGATTAAATTATTGGATATATACTTAATCCAATTAAGCTCTCTTCATTTTTTAAGGAGGAATTTAAGTCCATTGGAGAAGTGAATAGTGTGAAATTTTAAAAAACGAAGCCAAAAATGAAGTTCATTCGAAATGCTCTTAGTGTTAATAGAAAAGTAGAGAACAGTGAACATTTAATTGAAAGTGATAAGTATTATTTTGTGGAAGGACTGGGGGCTTGTTTGGTAACCCAATTAAGCTCTTAATTTGGAATACTTTAAGAAATTAAAAGGTTAAGCATGTTTGGTAAGGTAAATTGCAATCACTTAATTAATTAAGATTGTTATAAAAAAGGCTATTAATTTTAAGTTGAAAATGAGTAGCTTAAGCAATTAAGAGAGAGAAAGAAAGAGTTAAAAATGGAATGAGTTCAAATCCATCCATCAACTATTTTATTTATATATTAAATGATCCTTTTTTTGTTGAAAAATTTTAACTTTTCATATAAATTATATTTGATCTAGTATTAAAATGTAATTTATTTATATTAAACTATTGATATTAATAATATTTTAATAGAGTATCATAATTAATTATTTTTTTCATTTTTTGTCAAAGTTTAGACAAATTTATCAAAATAATTAACAAGATAAATTTTATTATGGGTCAAAGAAAGTACTAATAAAAAATATTAAATATTATAAAATATAATCTAATTATAATAATAGTGACGTATATGTTGAAGACTTTATTTTATTACATACTCATTACGATTATTCAAATAGTTTTTTGAATGTTAAGTTCAGACTTTAAATAAATTCAGATATAAGTGGTTTGCCATTACCAAATAAACTGAACTCTTAAAATTCAGCAACTTAATAATTTCAGCTCTATATTTTTCAGCTCTACATTTTCAGAGCATAATTTTCAGTTTTACCAAACAGGCCATGAGTATGGCTATTTCTTCTTGCAAAAGACAACCCCATTGGGATCCCCACAAAAAATATATAAAATTTTGATTAAATTATTGGATATATACTTAATCCAGCAACTTGTAACTATTTAACAAGGAGTCACTTAGTCTTAACCTTGACTAGTGTATCACCCGTGCGATGCACGACGAGATATATATTCTTTTATTTAAGCAACGAAAATAATCATTAAACATAAATTCAACGGTACGCATTAAAATGTAAACTGATGGAAAGGCATACAAACTAAATTTTTTGAAAAACCTTCTTAAACACAACATTCGTAGTACTGTTGCCGGAAGAACTCCCTTATGACGGATCGCATATCAAATATGACGACCATTTGGAGGGGTGACTTTGGACAAAGCAACATATAGTTGACCATGACTGAAAACAGGTTTCTTCAACATAAGACCGACAATAGACAGAGATTGTCCCTGACTGTTGTTTATGGACATGGCGTAAGAGACCATCAAAGGGAATTGGTGGAGCTCAAATTTGAAAGGAATCCTAAAGTCTGATGGAGTGAGTGACATTCGAGGATTTAAGACTTTTTTTTTCAGTGGATGAGATAGATGATAAAATCTCACCCTCTAATACATTATTCCCTAATCGAGTAATAAGCAACCTAGTTCCATTACAGAGTACTTGACTCGGGTCGAAATTTCGCAGCAACATAACGGGAACACCGACTTTCAATGACAGTATATGCTCAGGTAGCCCAGATGCGGAAATACTATTCAAGAACTCTGTAGTGTGAACATCTTTCATAAAACCACTAATTTGATCTGAACGACTACTGATATCTGAGCTGAAAGAAGTCCTCCCTTCAGTGGTGGAAAGTGAGACCATATAATTTTTTACCAACTGAACTACATCCAACGTCGGAGCCAAAATAGCCCTACCCTCATAGTATGACTTGTCGAAGCATATTTGTTGTCAAGCATAAATGGTTCAATTTGATGGAAATCCCCACCAAAAAGCACAGTGTTTCCACCAAATGGTTTTACTTCTACTCGGAACCATACTCTTAAAGATATAAAACAATGGCTATGCATCATGAGTGCTTCATCCCAAATAATCATCTTGCATCTCAATATCAACGCAACAAGTAGATTCCCTAACTTTATGAACTCTATAGTATATGAAAAAGTAATTTTTGGATATTAAAAATCCAATATACGTAAGCAATCCATCCTTTGTACTCGTGCATTAAAGTAGAATCAGCCGTCAGATTTGAAGCTTTGAGACGCATATTTGTTGTCAAGCGTAAACGGTTCAATTTGACGGAAATCCCCACCAAAAAGCACAGTGTTTCCACCAGATGGTTTTACTTCTACTCGGACCAATACTCTTCAAGATATAAAACAATGGCTATGCATCATGAGTGCTTCATCCCAAATAATCATCTTGCATCTCAATATCAACGAAACAAGTAGATTCCCTAACTTTATGAACTCTATAGTATATGAAAAAGTAATTTTTGGATATTAAAAATCCAATATACGTAAAGATGATTTTCGAAAATTGGGAAAAAATATATGGAAATAATGTTGCCTTAGTAAAAAATTAAAATGATTGAAGAATAAAAAGAAGTTATTGATAATCTCATTTTTTGTATATGGTGATTATTACTTTTATTAAATAAGCATGGGTAATAAATGGTTGCATTAATCAAAACAAATGATGAAAAAATAATATCATTTATTTTACTAAAAAAATAAAATGTTTATTTATTTTAATAAAAAGGATGGAAAAAAATTTGAGGAACGGAAAAAATAAATATTTGAGGATCAATGAGGAGAGAGAGTTTTCTAAATATGAGAAAAATTAATGATATTTTTTGTTTTTGGGTGATTCTTTTATTTTGGGGAATGAAATTCAGTTTTTCTTTAATTAGGTGAGTTAAATGTGTCACTTTAAGTATCCAATTTACTCATTCTTATTGATAGTTTTATAGTTTTCATTCCACTTATATAAAGAAAATTTTGAGTTCTATCATAACCCCTTTTAGCACTTCTAAGTCATTTGCGAATTTTGGGGAGGAATTTAGGGAGATAGTGGAAGGTAGATGGGGGTGAAAAGGGAGTTTTACTTTTACTTAAAAAACGTACAAAGTTTGCTACAATAGAAGTAGACATCAATTTTTAAAGAGTAAATATCGCCATTTCCTTTCTCTTTAAAAAAATGCAAAAAATAGATTTTTTTTAATGTGAAGTGATTCTACTTCTTAGTTTTTTTTTTTTTTGCGGGGGGGGGGGGGGGTTAAATTTTTTTTTTAGAAGAAAATGGAACAACCATTAATTTTATTAATAGAAAACGCAATAGATGGCTACAAGGAATAAGTTTTTTCTTTTAAACCATGAGGAATAATTTAATCAGTAAATTATGAAATATAATATATGCAAATCAATTTGAAATACCGTAGATGGAAAGCCTCTTCAATTCAATCAGCTTTACATTTACGATACAGAAAATGAAATATCAAATTCGATGATACTTAACCCGTTCGAAAGAAGGCAATTTCCAATAATTGTTTCATATGCAATGTCTGTAAAAAAAAAAGTCAAGGGCAATCTTTGTTTAATGTTGGTGTCATGTTAAATAAACATGTTTTCTCTCATGGTCAGTTATATGTTGCGATGTCTGACTTACTAATCTGAATGGCTTACATATTAGATGGGTAGACTGTAGTGATCGAGGGCATGTTTGTTTCACTACTAACGTTGTTTTTAAGAAAGTATTTCAGAATGTATAATGTATATAGGATTTATATATCTATTAAATATTTAGTTGAAAAAATATTTTTTTCTTTTTGATCATTATTTTTGTGTAAACTTATATATCTATTATATATTTTGATATTGCTTATACAATGATCAAATCACACTTAATATATTTCCTTATTTAGGAACATAACTTTTATGTCAGAATAAACGAATAAAATGGTGACATTAATTATAGAAGGGAGGAGGAAGTACATATTAATTTTTTATCGAAAAATAACTCTTCAAAATGAAACACTCCTTGGCCTCCCACAACCGTGGTGGGACAAAGGGCCCCCACAGGTATTTCTCACAAAAATAATGGAAACACTCCAAAGACAGCCTCACTTTACATCTATTTATTGGATCACTTTACATCCATTCCATCCTCAAGGCTAGTTAGCATAAAAAATGAACATGCCTTGCTTCAATAAATATCTCCGCTCAAAAATCAAAATGATAAAATCATTATTAGAGTGAGATAATAAAGAAGCAAGATGTGATAGCAATTCAAAAGCTTGTATCATCTTTTAAAGATGCTTCTTAAAAATTCTAAACCTTGATCCTTTCCTTTCCACTTCCATTAACACGTCCATCAAAATTGTGATCCAAAAATGTTGTGCTAATATCCCTAAAGTGTCTTTCTTAAATGAAAAATCATTCTTTTAAGTCCATAAGAGTTGCATAAACAATTCTTTCTCATCTCATAAAACTTTTTCAGTTCAAGCTCTTACATTTCCAAAAACTTTCTTAAGAAAGAACTTATTTATGCCAAGATTAATTTATAGTTCTTTTATCTAGATTCCAATATACCCTAGAAGGATTTTTTTTAGAAAATATTTTCAAAATCTTTGAATGATATGAATCAATGTTGAAAATGATTTTTCTAAGGGAACATCTTCAACAAACACTTAAGATCCGAAAGGGAACCACTTATTTTTTTATTTTTATTTTTGGCCGTTTTTCTCTCTCTTCTATTTTTTATCTCAAACTTGCTTAGGGACAAGCAAGATTTAAGTGTGGAGGAGTTTGATAAGTGGTTATTGTATAGTCTTTTATAGTATTATAATTATGCTATTTACCTTTAAAACTGCGTCTATTGAGTATAAATTATCCTCTTTTATGTTATATCCTAGAACATTACCCCTTTTGCTATTTTGGGCGTCCCTCTTTAAAGTCCCACTTTCCTAAAAAGGAAACCTTAAATCACTATTCTCTCCACTCATTCTCTCTCCTACATTATTTTAATACTCACAACACCATTATAATTTACTATTCTCTCCACTCATTCTCTCTCCTCCCACTCACAACACCTACTTTAATAACATTATTCCTTATTTTCCGTTCTCAATAGTAAACGTGTAATGTTCTATGGGACGGAGGAGTATATATATATATATATATATATATATATATATATATATATATATATATATATATATATGTATATGCATATATTTCACCTCATAATCAAATAGCTTGTCTAGTTTGGTGGATTTCAAGGTTTTAACACTCTGGTTAGAGTCCACTTAAAAAAGGTCATGGGTCAGCTACTGCTCATAACGAGTCCTTTCTCTTCATAGCATTTACATAAATTAGCAGAGTCAAGACCCCATGTTGTTTATTAGACGTAATTTTCGAAAGTGATCAAGCACTAAGCAAAAGAGGTCGATTTATACAAATTCGTAAAGGTCCAACGCAGTCTAATGGTACCAAAAAAAATAAAAATACCTGTATTTGTCAATTTCAGTTGCCCATCTTGTCACCTAGCTGGCGGCCTAAAACATGACATGGCATATCGCCCTACAATGTTCTTCACAGGAAGAGGTCCCCTGTTCATGTATCAAAAGGGAGAAAGAAAGAAGCATAAAATTAGAGAACTAAGCCCTGTAAGTTGACAATTCTTTTCGAAATACAATCAAGGAAGCACACCCAAAACCAAGCACAAAGTAGTTTCCTGAATTTTATTAGCTCGATTACAAAACATTATGGAGAAGTTAATGGAAAAAAGGGCTGAGGTTTAATGGAATTGAGCAATAAAAGTAACAAGTGGGCACATCAGTCATCATTTGGTAGGATCAAAACACTTACCAAACATGAGAGTCACAACTATTGTTGCGGTTGTCACCCAAGACATAAACATGATCCCTAGGCACGTACTGCAGATCCAAAGAAAGATGAAATGGGTATTAGCGATAATAAACTCAGGAATTACAGACTAAAATAAAATGGGTCACCAACATAAATAAAATGAGCATTTGAAATCATTTGGATACTATGCCTAAATGAGTCAATATATCGACTTTATATTGTTACCATGCATAGCTCAAATCATTTCGTCCCAACCATTGGAAGGGGTATGATTGGGTGCATTATAAGTCCAATAGTTGCAACATAGTAATGTCTTGGAAAAACCAAGACATAAGGGCTATAAATTCAGGAAAAAGGGACGCACAGTTAAATTTGTTATGTACTTTGGTCTTTCTGCAATATACTCTTCCTTCTGGGCAATCCCATTGATATAAAGCCACCCACCATGAACCTGGTAATAGGCAGAGAATAATCCAGCAACATTTAAGCTCCAACAGACTCCTAACAATATAAAGATCAGTGCATACCCAAGAAAGTGCTTTAAAGAAAGGAAAAGGCAGAAAAAACTCAAATCTCCCAAAATTTAGGTTCAACAAAGTCATGGGTAGAAAATCCTTTATCGCATAGAAAGCTTATAGTGAGGTAGAGTAAAACCAATGATTGCACATCTCTTTCTTTGATGAATTTGAAAGCTACTGCAATAATTTACTTCAGTCTGTAGAATATGAAAATAAAACTAATTTTGAAACAATAATAACACATAACAGATAGAGTTTGGTGTGCCAACATCCGCTGATATCTTATTGAAAATAGGATCTTCGCTATCTGTAGTTTCATTTTGTTAGAACCTAACTTTGTGTTTTGATGATGATTGATCATTTAACCGGACAAAGTTAAAAGGTCTAAAGTGTCAAGAGTGGAAAGTTGCAAAAGTTACAAGGAGGCACTTTCAAGTTTCCCAAGATCTGATAAAAGACTTCAGACAGCCAAAGATTTGACAGTAATGATTTCTTAACAAGTTGTGACAGTAATGATCAAGCAACTCTAGAGAATCAATCCAATAAATCAAGTGTTATTTCATTACAAGAAATCATTACACCATACTTAAACCATGTCCTCTACTCAAATCAAGATCTAATAGCTAAGACTTCTTGATCTAATAGGCAAGAACCCAACAGCAGAGATTCATCACTCTGACAGCTAAGATTTTCAGTGCCAACAACAATGTACTAATCCATTGATGACAAGGATGTGCTATACTTAAATCTCTCAACAACATTGCCATATCATCTCTCCATGAAGATTTCCTGAACTTGGGTTGCAATTTCCAGCCCGTTTATATCGGTCAAAGATGCACTAAATACAAACACTATTCCAACCACACCATTTACTACATTGTCTCCTCCAACGGTTACTTCCTCAGACATCATCAATGAAGACTCCCATTGAAGACAACCATGTGCCATGTTCCCAACGGCTACTTCCTCAATCCTCCTATATATTGAACCCAAATAACCCATTCTAATCACTCCCACACACCACGTATTTACACCCCTTTCCTTGCTCCTTTTACAGTTAGTCCACACACTTTACAGAGCCATTTTACACCTTTTCACACCACTTTTCACACCCTTTTTACAACCTCTGTATAGCCTTTTCACAACCTCATTTTACACCTTTTCACACCACTTTTCACACCCTTTTTACAACCTCTGTATAGCCTTTTCACAACCTCTGTATAAGCTTCTACAGCCCTCATACAACCTTCTACAACCCCTCCTTACACCCCTCATACAGCCTTTTTACATCCCTATCCAATCCCTTTACAGCCCTCTTTCAAAACCCCTTTACAGTCCCTTTTACAGCCTCTTACAGACATCTCACAGCCTTCCCACAGCCCATTTATAACCATCTGCAACCTCATTGACAACCTTCTGCAAGCCTTCCTTACATCCCTCTACATAGTCCTCTCTACAGCCTTTCCACACCCATTTACAATACCTTCATACAGCCTTTACAAACCCCTCATATAACCATCTGCAACTTCTATACAACCTTCTGCAATCCCCATATTACAACCTTTCCACACCCATTTACAGTCCCCTTTTACAAGTCCCTTTACACACAATTCTTACAACCTTATCTCCAACCCTTCTCAACCTGCAACCAACAATCAAAACAACATTAAGACACTTGTAACTGACCTCAGGTGTATAAACTGATTTGTAAGAACCACTTAAGACTGACTTTAAGTGGGCATTGTAATTTGCTTAGTATAGAGCATAATCCCTAATAGACCGTACTTATTAGGAAGAGGAAGTTCAAGGAACTTGCCTATCCAATCCTTTGTAAATCTTAACGGGAACTAGATTTAAGTGGATTGATCTCACTTGTCAAGGTTGACAGTGAGGGTGGACGTAGGAGGAGTGAACTCTGAACCACCTTAAAATTCCATGTATTCATTTGGTATTATCACACAACACACACACACATCTACACACACATACACCATTCACTTGTCTTTACATTATTTCAACACTTATTATTCCGCTGCACATTTAACACTTGTTTTTAAATCCAGTTAATATCTGACAGCTAAGAACTCACCTCAGCTGTCAAAGCTTAACTGTCTAACCTTTCAATCTGATTAAAGTAAACAGGACCTTTCAATTGGTATCAGAGCTTGTCTTCACACACAAAAGTCTAACAACTTGTGAAGGATCAACTACCAACCCACCATGCCTCAACCAAGGAGAAATAATGAGAAAGACATTCCCCATATTGATGACTGTGGATCATTTGAAATATATGCATCAAAAATTAAAACATACCTTGATGCCAATAGTATTTGGAATTGGTATGCCCTTGAAAATGAAGTCACATACCCTGTATCTGTTGATACAAATGGTGGACCTAGCAAAGTAAAATCTCCAGAATTCTGGACAGATTCAGAAAGACAGCTAGTCAGTGCCAACCTTAAAGTCAAAAACATACTCCAAAAGAGTGTTAATGACTCACTTGCTCAAGAAATTGCCAAGGAACCATCTGCAAAGGCTGCTTGGGAACTCATCCATACCAAGTTCCAAAAACACACCAGTGTTAGAACACAAAACCTATACAACCTTCTTAGACAACTTGACAACTTCAAGTTCTACACAGTGAGAAAGTAAGTGCTGCAAAACCAAGGTTTGAAGACTTGGTAAGATCCATTGCTGATCATGGTAAAACCTTTGAGAACCAAGATCTGTGTCTCAAAATATACTCCAACCTTCCTCAAGAATATGAGAAGGTAGCTCTACCAATAAGAGAAGGCTCAGAATGGAGCACCATGACTGTTGAACAATACTTTGGTAAGCTTGAAGCTTATGAACTAGAAGGGATGATAAAACTCCAACCAGTTCCTTCCATTTCACAAACCCTTGCCTTAACTGCCCAAGAAACCACTCAAAAACCAATCACCCAACAAGACATTGATTCCATGGTTCTTCTTTCCCTCCAAAAAGTAAACCTTCCCTCAAACAACCTATCTCAAGGAGATCTACCTAGTCTCATATCCATGGCTGTCAGAAATACCTTGAGAGCACATAAGAAGTCCTTTGAGAAAAGCTATAGCCCATCCACCTCTGATCAAGAAAACCCTAAAAAGAAAGTTGAATGCTTCAACTGTAAGAAGCTTGGACATTACTCATCTGATTGCCCTGAACCAAGGAAACCTAGGGAAAATCAGACAGCTAAGAAGTTCTCATACTCCAAGGAGATTATTCACAGTTCAAGGTGTAACTGCTACAACTGCACAAAGAAGAAAAATGAAAAGAACAAAGAGCAAGTATTGATTGCTGACTCATCTAAGTTTAGTGATGAGGAATGTGACTACAGTGACTCTGAAAGTGAAGGAGAAGAAGCAATGATATGCTTGATGGCTGGAGATGATGAAGACTCAGACAATGAAGAAGATCTTGAAGCCTTAGCTGTTGCTGAAGAACTAAAACAGGTACCTCAATTTAACACTTTAAATAATGAAGAATTTAAGCAATTAATTAGTACTCTTTTAATTCAAATAAAAAGACACCAAACTGGCTTTGCTTCATTGCTCACTGATAATCTATCCCAAAGTAAAACCATTGAAAGCCTTGAAAGAGCCAACCAAGGACTGAAAGTTCAAAACCTTATGCTTGAAAAAGCCAATGAAGAGCTGACAGCTGTGAATTCTAAACTTCTGGAAACCAACATCAATCTTGAAAAGGAAAATGAATCCTTCAGAAAGAAGTTTGAAACCTGGAACAGCTCTGGAGAAGCCTTGACCCACTTTAGCTACAACCAAAGACACCCAGGTGACAAATCAGGAATTGGAGCTAACAATCCTACTATGTACACATATACCCCTCTTACTGATGAAAGGGCCATTGACAAGATGGTTCTTGAAAGCATGAACTATGTCAAAGCCCAAGAAAATGTTTATCCTATCCAAACCAAGGAAGATCTCAAGAAAAAGGGAAAAATGGATGAAGCTAGCTCCAGCCACACTGATGTATCAATTCCAGATAGCCCCACTCACACTGATAAAACTCATTTAGCCATCCTAAAACAGTCAAAAGGAAAAGGAAAACAAGCAAGCAAAGGTAAATACATATGGCAAAAGAAAGGAATCAAGGAGCAAATGAAGGAGAACCAACCAAGACATGGTGGACAGCAGAGGTCTCCTAGACAACCAAGATATGGTGGACAGCAGAGGTCTCCAAGACAGCAAAGATTCTATGATCATCACTCATATGCCAAACCTCAAAGACCTAACTGGCCATTCTCTAATGGAAGAAACCATGCCCAACACAATACCTCTTCTAGATCATCTCATAATTCCCCAAGCCATTCTCAGTTTCATAACCAAAACCAATTCTTTTCTCCCAACCAATTTCTTAATCAAACCCAACCTATTGCTCCTACTCCCTATATGCTGCAAATCATGGGATATTATAATGCCCTAAACCAGTACTTTGGAAAGAGAGCAATGAACAAAGCTTGGGTTCGTAAAGAAAACTAACCCCCTGGACCCAAACATAAAGGGTACCAATTTTTTTTGTTTTATTTTCAGATGTTAAAAGAGTAGTAAAGTCAAAGCCTGCTTGGATTTAATCAAAGTTATATCACGCTTCATGAAAAGGTTGGATCTCTTCTTACAAATGACAGCACTTTGTTTGAGGGGAACCAAACCTTTAAGGATGTCTTTTGCCCGTTGCATTTCTCCATAAGGCCATAACACCATTTGAGGGGGAACCAAACCTTCTAAGGATGTGTTTTGCCCATTATCTTTCTCCACAAGGTCATGACACCATTTTAGGGGAACCAAACCTTTTAAGACCCCAAAACACCATCAAAACCAACCAAGAATGGTCACTTTTGAAGGAGAAAAAGTTGCTGGAAATCTGAAAATCAGCTTTGCACACCTTCACGAAAATTGTAATATCTCTCTCTCCGCTGCACGAAACTGCAATCCGAGTTTTTGTGAGTAAAGTAGACTCCCACACCTTTACAGAAACCATAAATACATAGCCTAAAACTTTGTGAGTCAATACCAGATCTCATTTGAAGTTGCTGTCCGTCGACAGCAAACCCCTTATTTCTGACAGCAATCCTTTTCATTTTAGACAGCTAAGCCTTTGACAGCCAACCCCCTTGACAGCAAACTCCTTGCATCAAACCCCTTGATCGATATCAAACCTTCACACACTAAACTCTCACACAAAAAACCCCAAACATCAATCCCCTAAACTCTTGACAGCTATCCCAAACCTTAGCTGTCAGACCTTAGTTGTCAGACCTTAACAGCAGACCAAAAACTGGTTCCACTCCTTGTACAAAAAATGCATTATCTCCCTCTCCCGACATCGAAACCCCAAACCGATTTTTTCTGTGTGAAGTAGACACATAGAGATTTCCATCAAGTCTTAACCCACAAGCTGAATCCTTTTGAGCAAAATTTGGTACATATCTGAAGTGGGCAGCAGTCCCCAAATATTCCTGACAGCAGAGAAAAATTTGTCAAGACTCCTCTCACCAAAAATCCTATATCTATCTCTCCAGAGCTCATAACCCTACACAGTTTTCTCCCACTTAAAGAACACTCATATACCTCTCCAAAAATTATAGCCTCACACCCTGGAGCTTGTTGAGTCAACACAGAAAAATCCGTGAAGTTGACCAAAAATCTGCTCAAATTTTCTTAAGAGCAAATGTCTTCTGGTCATCTCTTTCTGCTTATGGAGATATGAAGCAAGTCATTAAGAGTTTAAAATGACCAATCATTCAACAAAAAGGGGGAAATTGTTAGAACCTAACTTTGTGTTTTGATGATGATTGATCATTTAACCGGACAAAGTTAAAAGGTCTAAAGTGTCAAGAGTGGAAAGTTGCAAAAGTTACAAGGAGGCACTTTCAAGTTTCCCAAGATACGATAAAAGACTTGATGACCAAAGATTTGACAGTAATGATTTCTTAACAAGTTGTGACAGTAATGATCAAGCAACTCTAGAGAATCAATCCAATAAATCAAGTGTTATTTCATTACAAGAAATCATTACACATACTTAAACCATGTCCTCTACTCAAATCAAGATCTAATAGCTAAGACTTCTTGATCTAATAGGCAAGAACCCAACAGCAGAGATTCATCACTCTGACTAAGATTTTCGGTGCCAACAACAATGTACTAATCCATTGATGACAAGGATGTGCTATACTTAAATCTCTCAACAACATTGCCATATCATCTCTCCATGAAGATTTCCTGAACTTGGGTTGCAATTTCCAGCCCGTTTATATCGGTCAAAGATGCACTAAATACAAACACTATTCCAACCACACCATTTACTACATTGTCTCCTCCAACGGTTACTTCCTCAGACATCATCAATGAAGACTCCCATTGAAGACAACCATGTGCCATGTTCCCAACGGCTACTTCCTCAATCCTCCTATATATTGAACCCAAATAACCCATTCTAATCACTCCCACACACCACGTATTTACACCCCTTTCCTTGCTCCTTTTACGGTTAGTCCACACACTTTCTGAGCCATTTTACACCTTTTCACACCACTTTTCACACCCTTTTTACAACCTCTGTATAGCCTTTTCACAACCTCTGTATAAGCTTCTACAGCCCTCATAAAACCTTCTACAACCCCTCCTTACACCCCTCATACAGCCTTTTTACATCCCTATCCAATCCCTTCTGACCCTCTTTCAAAACCCTTTACAGTCCCTTTTACAGCCTCTTACAGGACATCTCACCTTCCCACCCATTTATAACCATCGCAACCTCATTGACAACCTTCGCAAGCCTTCCTTACATCCCTCTACATAGTCCTCTCTACAGCCTTTCCACACCCATTTACAATACCTTCATACAGCCTTTACAAACCCCTCATATAACCATCTGCAACTTCTATACAACCTTCTGCAATCCCCATATTACAACCTTTCCACACCCATTTACAGTCCCCTTTTACAAGTCCCTTTACACACAATTCTTACAACCTTATCTCCAACCCTTCTCAACCTGCAACCAACAATCAAAACAACATTAAGACACTTGTAACTGACCTCAGGTGTATAAACTGATTTGTAAGAACCACTTAAGACTGACTTTAAGTGGGCATTGTAATTTGCTTAGTATAGAGCATAATCCCTAATAGACCGTACTTATTAGGAAGAGGAAGTTCAAGGAACTTGCCTATCCAATCCTTTGTAAATCTTAACGGGAACTAGATTTAAGTGGATTGATCTCACTTGTCAAGGTTGACAGTGAGGGTGGACGTAGGAGGAGTGAACTCTGAACCACCTTAAAATTCCATGTGTTCATTTGGTATTATCACACAACACACACACACATCTACACACACATACACCATTCACTTGTCTTTACATTATTTCAACACTTATTATTCCGCTGCACATTTAACACTTGTTTTTAAATCCAGTTAATATCTGACAGCTAAGAACTCACCTCAGCTGTCAAAGCTTAACTGTCTAACCTTTCAATCTGATTAAAGTAAACAGGACCTTTCAATTGGTATCAGAGCTTGTCTTCACACACAAAAGTCTAACAACTTGTGAAGGATCAACTACCAACCCACCATGCCTCAACCAAGGAGAAATAATGAGAAAGACATTCCCCATATTGATGACTGTGGATCATTTGAAATATATGCATCAAAAATTAAAACATACCTTGATGCCAATAGTATTTGGAATTGGTATGCCCTTGAAAATGAAGTCACATACCCTGTATCTGTTGATACAAATGGTGGACCTAGCAAAGTAAAATCTCCGCACTCGACAGATTCGTAAAGACAAACTAGTCAGTGCCAACCTTAAAGTCAAAAACATACTCCAAAAGAGTGTTAATGACTCACTTGCTCAAGAAATTGCCAAGGAACCATCTGCAAAGGCTGCTTGGGAACTCATCCATACCAAGTTCCAAAAACACACCAGTGTTAGAACACAAAACCTATACAACCTTCTTAGACAACTTGACAACTTCAAGTTCTACCACAGTGAGAAAGTAAGTGCTGCAAAACCAAGGTTTGAAGACTTGGTAAGATCCATTGCTGATCATGGTAAAACCTTTGAGAACCAAGATCTGTGTCTCAAAATATACTCCAACCTTCCTCAAGAATATGAGAAGGTAGCTCTACCAATAAGAGAAGGCTCAGAATGGAGCACCATGACTGTTGAACAATACTTTGGTAAGCTTGAAGCTTATGAACTAGAAGGGATGATAAAACTCCAACCAGTTCCTTCCATTTCACAAACCCTTGCCTTAACTGCCCAAGAAACCACTCAAAAACCAATCACCCAACAAGACATTGATTCCATGGTTCTTCTCTCCCTCCAAAAAGTAAACCTTCCCTCAAACAACCTATCTCAAGGAGATCTACCTAGTCTCATATCCATGGCTGTCAGAAATACCTTGAGAGCACATAAGAAGTCCTTTGAGAAAAGCTATAGCCCATCCACCTCTGATCAAGAAAACCCTAAAAAGAAAGTTGAATGCTTCAACTGTAAGAAGCTTGGACATTACTCATCTGATTGCCCTGAACCAAGGAAACCTAGGGAAAATCAGATAGTTAAGAAGTTCTCATACTCCAAGGAGATTATTCACAGTTCAAGGTGTAACTGCTACAACTGCACAAAGAAGAAAAATGAAAAGAACAAAGAGCAAGTATTGATTGCTGACTCATCTAAGTTTAGTGATGAGGAATGTGACTATAGTGACTCTGAAAGTGAAGGAGAAGAAGCAATGATATGCTTGATGGCTGGAGATGATGAAGACTCAGACAATGAAGAAGATCTTGAAGCCTTAGTCATTGTCAAGAACTAAAACAGGTACCTCAATTTAACACTTTAAATAATGAAGAATTTAAGCAATTAATTAGTACTCTTTTAATACAAATAAAAAGACACCAAACTGGCTTTGCTTCATTGCTCACTGATAATCTATCCCAAAGTAAAACCATTGAAAGCCTTGAAAGAGCCAACCAAGGACTGAAAGTTCAAAACCTTATGCTTGAAAAAGCCAATGAAGAGCCGATAGTGTGAATTCTAAACTTCTGAAACCAACATCAATCTTGAAAAGGAAAATGAATCCTTCCAAGAAGTTTGAAACCTGGGAATGACTCTGAGAAGCCTTGACCCACTTTAGCTACAACCAAAGACACCTGTGTGACAAATCAGAATTGGAGCTAACAATCCTACTATGTACACATATACCCTCTTATCGATGAAAGGGCCATTGACAAGATGGTTCTTGAAAGCATGAACTATGTCAAAGCCCAAGAAAATGTTTATCCTATCCAAACCAAGGAAGATCTCAAGAAAAGGGGAAAAATGGATGAAGCTAGCTCCAGCCACACTGATGTATCAATTCCAGATAGCCCCACTCACACTGATAAAACTCATTTAGCCATCCTAAAACAGTCAAAAGGAAAAGGAAAACAAGCAAGCAAAGGTAAATACATATGGCAAAAGAAAGGAATCAAGGAGCAAATGAAGGAGAACCAACCAAGACATGGTGGACAGCAGAGGTCTCCTAGACAACCAAGATATGGTGGACAGCTGAGGTCTCCAAGACAGCAAAGATTCTATGATCATCACTCATATGCCAAACCTCAAAGACCTAACTGGCCATTCTCTAATGGAAGAAACCATGCCCAACACAATACCTCTTCTAGATCATCTCATAATTCCCCAAGCCATTCTCAGTTTCATAACCAAAACCAATTCTTTTCTCCCAACCAATTTCTTAATCAAACCCAACCTATTGCTCCTACTCCCTATATGCTGCAAATCATGGGATATTATAATGCCCTAAACCAGTACTTTGGAAAGAGAGCAATGAACAAAGCTTGGGTTCGTAAAGAAAACTAACCCCCTGGACCCAAACATAAAGGGTACCAATTTTTTTTGTTTTATTTTCAGATGTTAAAAGAGTAGTAAAGTCAAAGCCTGCTTGGATTTAATCAAAGTTATATCATGCTTCATGAAAAGGTTGGATCTCTTCTTACAAATGACAGCACTGTTTGAGGGGGAACCAAACCTTTAAGGATGTCTTTTGCCCGTTGCATTTCTCCATAAGGCCATAACACCATTTGAGGGGGAACCAAACCTTCTAAGGATGTGTTTTGCCCATTATCTTTCTCCACAAGGTCATGACACCATTTTAGGGGGAACCAAACCTTTTAAGACCCCAAAACACCATCAAAACCAACCAAGAATGGTCACTTTTGAAGGAGAAAAAGTTGCTGGAAATCTGAAAATCAGCTTTGCACACCTTCACGAAAATTGTAATATCTCTCTCTCCGCTGCACGAAACTGCAATCCGAGTTTTTGTGAGTAAAGTAGACTCCCACACCTTTACAGAAACCATAAATACATAGCCTAAAACTTTGTGAGTCAATACCAGATCTCATTTGAAGTTGCTGTCCGTCGACAGCAAACCCCTTATTTCTGACAGCAATCCTTTTCATTTTAGACAGCTAAGCCTTTGACAGCCAACCCCCTTGACAGCAAACTCCTTGCATCAAACCCCTTGATCGATATCAAACCTTCACACACTAAACTCTCACACAAAAAACCCCAAACATCAATCCCCTAAACTCTTGACAGCTATCCCAAACCTTAGCTGTCAGACCTTAGTTGTCAGACCTTAACAGCAGACCAAAAACTGGTTCCACTCCTTGTACAAAAAATGCATTATCTCCCTCTCCCGACATCGAAACCCCAAACCGATTTTTTCTGTGTGAAGTAGACACATAGAGATTTCCATCAAGTCTTAACCCACAAGCTGAATCCTTTTGAGCAAAATTTGGTACATATCTGAAGTGGGCAGCAGTCCCCAAATATTCCTGACAGCAGAGAAAAATTTGTCAAGACTCCTCTCACCAAAAATCCTATATCTATCTCTCCAAAGCTCATAACCCTACACAGTTTTCTCCCACTTAAAGAACACTCATATACCTCTCCAAAAATTATAGCCTCACACCCTGGAGCTTGTTGAGTCAACACAGAAAAATCCGTGAAGTTGACCAAAAATCTGCTCAAATTTTCTTAAGAGCAAATGTCTTCTGGTCATCTCTTTCTGCTTATGGAGATATGAAGCAAGTCATTAAGAGTTTAAAATGACCAATCATTCAACAAAAAGGGGGAAATTGTTAGAACCTAACTTTGTGTTTTGATGATGATTGATCATTTAACCGGACAAAGTTAAAAGGTCTAAAGTGTCAAGAGTGGAAAGTTGCAAAAGTTACAAGGAGGCACTTTCAAGTTTCCCAAGATCTGATAAAAGACTTTGCATGCCTAAAGATTTGACAGTAATGATTTCTTAACAAGTTGTGACAGTAATGATCAAGCAACTCTAGAGAATCAATCCAATAAATCAAGTGTTATTTCATTACAAGAAATCATTACACCATACTTAAACCATGTCCTCTACTCAAATCAAGATCTAATAGCTAAGACTTCTTGATCTAATAGGCAAGAACCCAACAGCAGAGATTCATCACTCTGACAGCTAAGATTTTCAGTGCCAACAACAATGTACTAATCCATTGATGACAAGGATGTGCTATACTTAAATCTCTCAACAACATTGCCATATCATCTCTCCATGAAGATTTCCTGAACTTGGGTTGCAATTTCCAGCCCGTTTATATCGGTCAAAGATGCACTAAATACAAACACTATTCCAACCACACCATTTACTACATTGTCTCCTCCAACGGTTACTTCCTCAGACATCATCAATGAAGACTCCCATTGAAGACAACCATGTGCCATGTTCCCAACGGCTACTTCCTCAATCCTCCTATATATTGAACCCAAATAACCCATTCTAATCACTCCCACACACCACGTATTTACACCCCTTTCCTTGCTCCTTTTACAGTTAGTCCACACACTTTACAGAGCCATTTTACACCTTTTCACACCACTTTTCACACCCTTTTTACAACCTCTGTATAGCCTTTTCACAACCTCTGTATAAGCTTCTACAGCCCTCATACAACCTTCTACAACCCCTCCTTACACCCCTCATACAGCCTTTTTACATCCCTATCCAATCCCTTTCTGACCCTCTTTCAAAACCCCTTTACAGTCCCTTTTACAGCCTCTTACAGACATCTCACAGCCTTCCCACAGCCCATTTATAACCATCTGCAACCTCATTGACAACCTTCTGCAAGCCTTCCTTACATCCCTCTACATAGTCCTCTCTACAGCCTTTCCACACCCATTTACAATACCTTCATACAGCCTTTACAAACCCCTCATATAACCATCTGCAACTTCTATACAACCTTCTGCAATCCCCATATTACAACCTTTCCACACCCATTTACAGTCCCCTTTTACAAGTCCCTTTACACACAATTCTTACAACCTTATCTCCAACCCTTCTCAACCTGCAACCAACAATCAAAACAACATTAAGACACTTGTAACTGACCTCAGGTGTATAAACTGATTTGTAAGAACCACTTAAGACTGACTTTAAGTGGGCATTGTAATTTGCTTAGTATAGAGCATAATCCCTAATAGACCGTACTTATTAGGAAGAGGAAGTTCAAGGAACTTGCCTATCCAATCCTTTGTAAATCTTAACGGGAACTAGATTTAAGTGGATTGATCTCACTTGTCAAGGTTGACAGTGAGGGTGGACGTAGGAGGAGTGAACTCTGAACCACCTTAAAATTCCATGTGTTCATTTGGTATTATCACACAACACACACACACATCTACACACACATACACCATTCACTTGTCTTTACATTATTTCAACACTTATTATTCCGCTGCACATTTAACACTTGTTTTTAAATCCAGTTAATATCTGACAGCTAAGAACTCACCTCAGCTGTCAAAGCTTAACTGTCTAACCTTTCAATCTGATTAAAGTAAACAGGACCTTTCACATTTCCTTTTATTTTTAGGGTTAAAAGGTGAGAGGTGTATGCGCGTGCAAACGGGGGTGATTTTTACGTCTGATGAATTATGAAGAGCAAATCAAAGTAAAGAAATTGGTGTACCTCTACTGAGTCCCCTGCTTTTGCTACAATTCTTTTGATGAGAATTTCATCCTCCCTAAAACCAATTTTCTGTAGGGAAGTCGTGAAGGAAAAAGATGTTATAGGACATCAGCATAACTGAAGAATTTAAAGAACAACCAACAGTTTATTGGACAAACCTTTGGAGCTTGGAAAATAACAATATCTTGTACAGCAGGACTTCTGATGAAATATGAGGCCTGCATAAGGTTAATGGGAAATTATATTATAGGCGCAAGTAAATATGTGCAGCACCACCATCATCTCTAATAGGCAGTAACCAGAACAAGCGTCAGCCAAAAATACTGAAGCAGAGAGAATGTCCCAAGTCGTCTTCCGGACGTACAAACCATTTGTTGGTTGTCGCTCGGGATTTCTTGGAATTTATGTATTCGAGATTATGATCCCGTCCTCATCTTTTGACTTGTGATCATCGCATTTTAACCTCGGGACTTGCGTGATCGAGAGAATGACTCTCTTTGTAGTCAAAGATGAGGTTCTTTAGAAAAGGAGGGTCCTTAGCCCATCAATCCTACACTTTAAGATGGTCGAGCTTGTATAGATGCTTCATACTCATCTTAAGTTATAATCGGAGATATAGGGTTCGAAGGTGTCCCTTTTCTAAAGAGATTATGAAACCTTTATGGAAGGAACGATGTAAAGATAGGATCTTTTACACCGGTCCGTTCCTAGGTTGCTAATGGGGGAATGGGGGAAATATATGTAAAAATGACACTTTAATGAAAAGATGACATTTTTGGGTTGCAAATGATGCACTTAATTCAAAGAAATGATCTTTATTGCAAATGATGCATAAAGATTTGATTTTTATGCAAATGATGCATTTTTGTTGAAGAAATTGGCATTCATTATGCAAATGATGCATAAAGATTGCATTTTGAAAAGCATATGATGCTAGTTTATGGTAAAGACGTGGTCTTTAAAGCAAATGATGCTTGGAAAAGGGATTTTGAATGCAAATGATGCATTTTGATTGAAAAGATTTGATTTTTATATGCAAAGGATGCATAAAGATGACATTTTTATTTGAAAATGGGGGTTTTAGGTGCAAAGGATGCACCTTTATGGGAAAAGACTATATTTTTATGACAAATGATGTCTAATGCATGCAAAAGGGGAAGGGGGAATATGAAGATATGATCTTTAATCTACCAAGTCCCAAGCAATATAAAGGTAATGCAATGAGCAATTTATAAAGAAATTAGGATGCGAGGTTAGGGCGTGCGAGGTTACCAATTGCTTCCTTCTTCTTCGGGCGGAGCTAGGAGAAGAGGTTGGTCTTGGATCTTCAAGGAGGAGGGAGGGAGCGTCTTGGCCTTCTTCTTCACCTTCTTGAGCTTCCAGCAGTATTCTTCACGTATTTGGAGTGTTTGTGGGTGATTTGTTGTGTTAATTGTCTCTTGAAATGGGTAGAGGAGGGCTCTATTTATAGGCAGTCTGGATAAGGCTAATGAAGCCGTGCGGCTAAGGACAGCGAGCTAATGCAGCCGTGCGGCATTATCCACAATGACTCAGCATTCTAGAACCATGCAAGGTGGCAAATTCTAGAACCTTTCCTCCTAATTAAGAAAAACGTGTTTCTTAATCAGGAAGGATCCTCTTCAGCCCTAAATTAATTAAAAACAGTTCCGGAATGTTTCCGGAACACTAGGAAGGTCTGGGGAATTACCGGAAAACTTACCGAAATTGCCGGGAAATTTAATCGGAAGGCATGAGCCAGATTTGGGTACTTACAGAAGCCCCTCGGCAACGTCACTTGCAAGGCGAGTGGGGTTGTCGATAGAAAAGGATCCGATCTGGCGAATGCCGAGACGGATTGGGTGACCAAGGTGGTCGAGTGGCTGAACCTCTTATGAAAGGCTACCTACGTATCCCGGAGGAATCAAGCCAGGCCGTAGTTCGGAATAGATCCTCTGGGGAATGGAGAAGAGAAACTGGTCTCTTGCTGGGGAAATAGAAGAGGAAATGACCTAGGAGGTCAAGCAATTGATCCTACTGGGGATATGCTAGGAGTGACCAAGGTGGTCAGATAACAAAGTCTCTTATGAGAGACTACTTCATCACTGAGGAGTGACGGAGGAAAAGGGTGACCAAAGTGGTCGGATGGCTGGACCTTTTATAAAAGGCTACCTACGTATCCCGGAGGAATCAAGCCTTGATCGTAGTTCGAGCATCACTAGATAGTTAGGAACGATGTCTAGGATCCTTGAGGGTTTGACAATTAATGGAGGCTGTCACCTGAGAAAACTGGAGCTTACGTCACTATCGAGAAGATAGAGGTAGCTAAAGTTGAGAGAAACTTGAGCGTACGTCACTATCTGGGATAGAGGTAGCTAAAGTTGAATGATGTTATTTCTTTATGACGGAAATAACGAAGACTAGAGCTTACGGCGCTATCTCTTTTTGACAGAGATAGAGGTAGCTAAAGCTAGAAGAACTTAAGTATACTTCACTATTCGTGATAGAGGTATCTTAAGTTAAGAGGAACTCAAGCATACGTCACTATTCGGGATAGAGGTAGCTTAAGTTGAGAGAAACTTGAGCGTACGTCACTATTCGGGATAGAGGTAGCTTAAGTTGAGAGAAACTTGAGCGTACGTCACTATTCGGGATAGAGGTAGCTTAAGTTGAGAGAAACTTGAGCGTACGTCACTATTCGGGATAGAGGTAGCTTAAGTTGAGAGAAACTTGAGCGTACGTCACTATTCGGGATAGAGGTAGCTTAAGTTGAGAGAAACTTGAGCGTACGTCACTATTCGGGATAGAGGTAAGCTAAGTTTAGAGTTTTGACAATTCGGAGGTTGTCACCTAGCATTATCCCGTTATAACGGAATTAACGGAGGCGATCGGGAAGAAAGCTTAATTGCTTAAGAGATAAGGGATATCTTCTCTTAAAAAGATGTTATCTTGGTTAAAAGATAACGGAAATTGCATGCCCAAGTGGAAGGTCCAGGGGCAGGATTGTAATTTTCTGCTCAGAGCGAATGAGGCCGCCCGGCATGAGATGGAGAAAAAGGAGCCGTACGGCTAGAAGCCTGTTTTTTCCAGATTATTTAAAATCAGATTTGAACGTTCCATTGGCATTGTATTGCCGCCCAAGAACGCAGAGAGAGAGAGAGAAGAGAGGAAGAGAATTTCGAAATTCTTTCAATCCCCTTGCTTCCTTTTGATTTGAGATGGATCCGGAGGGCAATCCCATATCGAGGCAAGCAAGAAGAAACATCTCGGCGGCCGCTCGGAGGAGGAGAAAGGAGCTCGTGCGAACGGAAAGAAAGTATGACTTTCTTACGCCTCCGTCGGAGCTTTACCCGGGGAGAAGGGAGCATAAATCAACGAACCCGCGATCGGTTGGGGTAAGCATTCTTAATTTGCTCAATTCCGTCGATTTTGATTGAATTTTGAATGACTTAGGGCTTGACCCGAATTTTAGGAATTTTCTAGGATTTTTGAATGATTTTGAGACATTGATGAATAACCTATGAGGCTAAGAATATGCAATGTGCAACTTGTTTGACAAAAATAATGGGAATGACCCACTTTTTTTTTTTCGCAAATAAAGTAAGAATGAAAAAATTGTCTAAAGTGAGACGGAGTTCTTGCATGTGCTAGAACTAGGTCAAAATTTTGAGAAAACATGATTTTGGAAGATGAAAAGGATTCATGCATGCCATTTTTGAAAGAATAATGCTTATGTGCAAAGAATTGTGATTTTGTGATTTTGTGCTTTAGGAAAGCAATGGGACTTGACATGACACGTTTTAAGTGATGAAAGACGCTTTTTTTTATATGCAAATGATGCTAAAAAAACTTTTGTGAATGCTTTTCTTTTGAAAAATATGTGCACTTTTTGAATATATGCATGCTTTTGAAAATGATGAATGATTGACACACTTCTTTTTGTTGTGCTTGTCTACAGGAGAACAAGTCTAGAGGACCATCAGAGATTGCAGTCAAGCTTTGGCAGATGATGCCGGATTTCGAGAAGAATGGGGTGAACCCCAAGGGTTTGGTGAGGGCTACCGGCCTGGATTCATTCGTCGAGGCTATCGGCAGGGGTGTTCACATCACCTCGAAGAGCAAGGGCTTGATCCAGGCCCTTTCGAGTTACGGTGGGACGGTACACATAGCTTTCACCCGAGCCGGGAGAGCTTACGTGACTCTGCCGATTTCACAGCCTAACACTGGCCTACGGTTCACGGGAGGCCCGTGACTTGGAGAGACCACATTACGGTGAGGAGTTCCGGGCTTTGGTTGGGTTTGAGCCGATTCCCAAGGATGGGATGGAGACACGGAATGTCGAAGTGGCGATTCGGACTTGCATGCGAGAACTTTCTTGCTAATGATGTGGCCCTTGCCACGGTGGCTAGAGCCTTCGTATGGTTGATGCTATCGGTCACTATTTTTGCTAGTGCAGGACACTTGCCATGACTTGCCTCCTCGACTCTCGGAGGATGTTGATGGGATAGGGACGGTCTCTTGGGGAGAGGCCGAATTGGCGGAGTTGTTTTTCTCCTTGGACATGTACAGCCGGAACAAGGCTGCTTCGATGGACTGCTTTTCCTTTGCCCTTGAGGTAGTCTCTCTTTCTTTTCTCTTTTCTCTTTTCTGTCTTAAGACTTTTATGAGAGATAGAATGACCTTTTTGATGTTTTGAACATGCAGGCCTGGTTTTGTGAGGTGATCGGGTTCTTCCCTTGGAACCAAAAAAGTGATATCACCATTTTCCCTGCTATGGTTCGCTGGAGGGGAGATGCGAGGGATAAATTCACGGGGAAGACCCGGATCACTTTCGACTACAAAATGGTGAGGTCGGTCATCAACAGAGATGGGCACGACGGAGTGGACTTCTACCCTTGGGGCAGGTATCCGGAGATCTTGCTGGGAGATGCCATTGAGGTGACTAGGCAGAGGAGATGGCTCACCGGGGCGACATGTGATGTCATATACTTGGGGACCGTTTCTCGAGGTAGCATGGCCATGTCCCTCCATTGGACGCCATTACTCCTCGGGATCCTCCCGGCACGGATGCTACGGCCCGAGGATTGGCCGGAGGATGAGATTGCTAGGTACCGGGCGGGCGTGGGCTGCGAGGAGTACTTCGCATAGACACCCCCTACTGTTGTGTTTGTGGAGCGGCGCACGAGGACGCCACGAAGCTAGTGAAGGCGGCGGTCACTCGGGGATATGGGGAGGATGAGCCTCTTGACCCGCCGATCCCTCCTGCGCATCTGTCCTACGTGGTCCATGGAGTACCGAGGAGGATGAGGATACTGTCCCCGACGCTAGGGAGCCCAGTACACCTTGCCGCTTTGACAACCTTTGTAAGTATACTTTTAGGGTCTTTCCCTTTTCGGCTTTCGATTTTTACGCTTTTTGCAATTTTACGAGATTTTACGATATTTTTCTCTTCTTTTTCTCGGGTTCCGGCTCGCACCTATGACCAGATTGGTCGGGCGAGAATAAATTTGGAAGGACATGTGTCGGTCCCTTCGAGGAAGCCGGCTGCGCTTCAAAGGCGGCGGCGGATGCGCGGGAGCACAGGACGCAAGAGACGGCATGTCGGGGCACGGCGTCTACCTCATCGGCCTCGGAGTACTCTTCCGGTGCCATGCCTCGGGGCGGGGACCCAACGCCGACATTCTGGAGCGGTGGCGAGTACGGGCACGATAATGTCCATCTATCGATGTGAGCGACAGGGAGGACTTGATGAGGGAGGCTAGCGTCTATGAGCTGAGCAGCGATGAGGAGGAGGAAGAATCGGAGGCCTAGGAGGTCTCTAGAATAGATTTGGAACAAAAAACAAACAATGAACAATTTTTATGCACACTTTATTTATTTTTGCTTTATTAAGCGCCGATGGGGCGAAGACATTGTACTTATGTTTTATTTGCTTTTCTAATTTATGTTTTCTAAATTTGCATATTATACGAGCCTTGGGGCGATTTTTGCTTGGAATCGGGGCTGGCCAGGCCAAAATGATTTATAATGGTGTATAAATGCTTGAATGGCTTGGATATGTTTTTGTACGGGTTTTGTTTGAAAAAGTGGGGTGAAAACTCCCTTGGGCAGCAACTTTGGTTCTTTGCAGAATTTCTGCGAGAGGGCTAATGTAGCCGTGCGGATAGGTCCTGAGGGTAAATAGGGCCGTGCGGCTCACAGTTCTGTCTGAACTGGTTATTTTCTGAATAAAAGCAAAGCTTGGCCATATCATTTCATTTTCAACTTAGACATGTCCCAATTGTTCCCAGAGCACATTTTGGACCTAAAAGCACCATCTTTGGTCATTTTGCGATGGAGAAGCCTGTCAGATTGCAAAGGGAAACGAGACCGTTTTGTCCGATCTTCAATCTTGGGTGAGACACAACTTCCAATCTCATAGGGGGCTGCTTGATTCTTCCTTGAAGATCAAGTCTTTATGGCATTTGAGGGATCTCCCGCCCGATTGGGACCTTTTGAGAGCCACAGCAAAGTTCAGGGACGTCCGGAGACATGTTTACTGCTTTTCTTATAACGAGATTGTCTCGACGCATGAAGACTTCCGAGCCTTGATTGGGGGTCCCGAGATTGAGGCTATATCTATTCCGCTGATCGGAGAAGTGCCAGTGGCGGTAAAGCTTGCATCTTTTCTGCAGATTCCTTTGGGAGAGGCTGAGAGGATGATGGTAGCCCCGGATAGGATTGACCTTTCGATATCCCGGGCGGGTTTGGGTCTCCGGATATGGCTGCGACCACGGTGGCTATGGACGCATTTATCCTTTGCGTATTCTCGCTCTGTTCTTCTTGGAGTCAGTGGGGATCTGTCATAGTGGCCTCTTGGACATGGTTAGAGGCTGCAAAGTTTGGGAAGGATATTGTCCGCTGGTTTTGGGAGAGACACTTCATGGGATTGACGGGATGGCTCGGGAGACCATTTCATGAGATCAGGGAGTCATTTGTGTTGACCTTATGGTTGCGGGGAGAGGTTCGGGGCTTTGCCGGGGGCTTTGCCGACTCGGTGCCCTTGGGTGATTTCTCGGAGAGGTGCACCGAGGCAACGAGGACCCAGTAGGCGGGAGGCGACGATGGCTAGGCTATCCACTTCGGACATCCGTTGGTGGATACCTCATTGGAGGTTGCGAGACGGGAGGATATTTCGGGAGTCCTATCTTTGTGAGGGTTCCGAGATTCTGCTTTGGTCATCCTTCTACATACCTGCTTAGTATCCGGGCGGTTTGGGGCTTTACGGGAGCCATTGAGCGATTGGGAGAACATCCGGACCATGGAGGTGATGCCATTGGATATGAGAGATCCGGCCAGCTTCTCATTCTTCTCGAGGGCTTGGACATATCTTTGCTTTCCCACCGGGGCTATCTTCGGGAGCGGGAAAAGCACCATCTTGACCACTTTGTCTACTTGGGTAGTACGAGAGGGAGATGGGAGTGACTCGGGTCATCTTGGAGGAGAGACGTCGAGCTTTATTGGGAGGCGGCTGCGACTCGAGTAGGACTTTGAGGGAGGCGAGGCTAAGGCGAGTCGCCATAACCCGGTCAGTGACTTGGTCGGGGATATGGAGGCTCGGTACAAGAGGTTGTCAGGTCGCTCCTTTGGCCCGAGGCTCGAGAGGGAGGAGGTGTGGACTCGTGCTCGGATAGAGAGAGCACTTATTGACACGGGTTTGGTAGAGGCTCCAGTGAGGATACCGGAGGTCGGGATGAAGGATACCGACATAATAGATAAAAAGAGGAAGAAGACTCGACGGGGCCGAGGAAAAGGGAAGAAGACCAAAGAAGACTCAGCGAATGACGGTGACGGATCTTTTCTTAGGATTCCCTTATTGCCATTTTGCAAACACATTAGTTTATTTAGGCATTTTATTGTATTTTAGATCTTTGTAGCGAGGTTAGCGAGTTAAGAGGTAGACCGTGCTTGAACTCATCAAGAAGTTTTTAACTTGTAATGAACAAGAAATATTATCTTAAAAATTAGTCAAGACACATTTCATGGAAATTCAAATGTCTTATTTATTGGGACCCGTTTTATGAAAAGCTGAAATACCCTTTATTATTTAGGACGCACTTCATGGAAGCTTGATTGTCCTTTTTATTGTTTAGGACGCATTTCATGGAAACTTAATCGTCCTTTTTATTGTTTAGACCGAACCATATATGGCTACCTACGTTCCCCTTTTACAAGAAAGACTAAGGGGCTCGGGTCTTCGTAGTTCATTACGGTGAACTATAAAAATTTTTATGTCGGCCATTTGTTTTTGCCTAGACCAGCCCTTTTTTGGGTTTTCGGCCTAAATTTGGGCATTACTCTTTTTGCACTAAGATTTTTTTTTCTTTTTTTTTTTTTATGTGCAACCTGTCTTTTGCCTAGACCGCCCTTTTTGGGGTTTCGGCCTAGTGGGTATTACTCTTTTTGCACCTTTTTTTTTTTTTTTTTTTTATATATATTTTTTTCTTTTAGACATAGTATCTTTTGAGCTTATCACCGTTATTTGGGTGGACAAAGGGATTGCCGTCCAGTGTGCAAGCTTCATGGCTCCTCCCGATAGTATCTTACGCACCACATAAGGGCCGATCCAAACGGGTTCCCATTTTCCCGGGGTTGTCTGCGGTAGGGGCTTCACTTTCGACACTAAGTCACCCCTCTTTGATGTCTCGGCCTTGACCTTTTTATCAAACGCTCGGCCATCCGCCTCAGTAGGCTCGGGTGTGTTCCATGGCTTTTAGCCTTCTCTCGTCAGCGAGGGCTAACTCATCAAATGCCAGCGCAACCATTCCACTTCATTGACACTTTGTTTTCCGGGAGGACCCTTAATGACGGGATTTCCAACTCCAGCTGTAACACTTGCTTCCATCCCGTAGGTTAAGGCAAAAGGAGTTTCTCCTGTAGGCATTTGACAGACGTTACGTAGCCCCGCAGTGCCAAGTGCGGCTTTTCGGGCCAATCACGACCACGGGTGGCCATCTTCCGGATGATCCGTTCGAGCGTCTTATTAGCGGCTTCCACGGCTCCATTAGTCGAGTGCTGTACGGAGACGACTTGTGGCGAGTGATTCTGAATTCGACGGCAACCTATCACGGTCCCCTTCAAAGTGCGACCCATTATCGGAAATGATCTCGTTGGGCACCCCATATACGCACATTATGTTTTCTTTGATGAATTGGGCCACTTTTACGGAAGTGAGGACCTTGTAAGACTTGGCCTCTACCCACTTGGTGAAGTAGTCGATGGCTACTAGCATAAATTCATGCCCATTGCTTCTGTAGGGGCTATTTTCCCTATCACGTCAATACCCCAAGTTGCAAACGGCCAAGGAGTCGTCATGCGGTACAGGTCATGAGGCGGGAGATGGTTGAGGTTGGCAAACCGGCGGCACTTGTCGCATGCTCGGACGTGCTTGGACACGATCTGTTTCCATGGAAATCCGGTAGTAACCCATTCGAGGATCACTTGCATCGGGGCTCGGCATTCATATGGGGACCGCAGGGACCATTGTGGACTTTCGAGTCATCAATTCTTTGGCCCTTTCTTGAGTGACGCACAAGAGGAGTGGTCCTTGGTATCGCTTCTTGTACGGGTTGCCTCCTAGAATGACATAATGGGAGGCCAACCTTTTCGAGCTTGCAAGCTCTTGGCTCGACACCTTCTTTTGGTCTACCTTCTTCGTCTTTGAAAGTGACTCTCCATCTTTGAGGCTGGTAAATTTGATTGTACCGGGGTTCCTTAATAGGCTCGGGTCCCAGTCTACTTCACGAAGAAAGTGGGGCTTCTCTTCTACCCACTCGGAAGGGTTTTATGGCTTTTCCCTCGGGGATCTCTACCAATGAGGCTAGAGTAGCTAATGCATCTGCGAACCTGTTCTTTTCCCTTGGCAAGTAGTGGAAGGTCACTTCTGCAGGCTGTCCGATCCAACTCCTCCATATGGGCATGATACCGCTGCGGGTTAGGGTCCACAGTCTTCCACTTGTTGGAAACACGATTGATGATCGAGAGTGAGTCTCCGTAAACTTCTAGCTCCTTGACATTCCTTTCTAAGGCGGCTTCCAAACCAGCAATGCGAGGCTTCATACTCGGCAACATTGTTCGTGGCGGGGAAGTTCAACTTGAGGGCTATGGGTGTATGCTCATCCTTCGGATCGACCGGTAGCATCCCGATACCGTTTCCTCTTTTGTTAGCGGCTCAGTCAAAGAACAAGCGCCATCGGTTTTCGGGTTCGATTGCAAAGATCCCTTCATGCAGGAATTGGGGTTCGGGCCCTCTGTCTTCATTCTTGGGAAAGTTTGCCGGGTGGTCGACAACGCTTGACCCTTGATAGCCTTCTGGTCACATAGTTGATGTCGTACTCTGCTAAGAAGAAGGACCACTTTGCTAGACGCATCGAGAGGGAAGGCTTATCAAAGATGTATTTGATGGGGTCCATTTTGAGACCAAATTCACGGGGTGGGCTTGCATATAATGCTTCAACTTGCCGACTACCGGACCGATCCTGCACAGGTCTTTTCACATGCTTGAGTAATTAAGCTCACTTCCTTGCGACTTTCTACCGACAAAGTAAATGGCGTTTTCTACCCGAGAGTCTTTCTTTTCCTAAGCAAGCATAGCCCCAGCTGCCGTATCGGTGACGGTGAGATAGAGCGTAAGAGGTTTCGTCTATGTGGGGGCATAGCACTTGGAGGGTGTACCAAGTATGCCTTGATGCGGTCAAAAGCATCTGGCATTCTTCGATCCATTACGTGTCTACGTTCTTCTTCATGAGCTTGAAGATGGGCTCGCACATAGTCGTCAGCGGTTGTGAAACGTCTAATGTCTTTGCGGTTTTCCCATAAAGATCTTGACTTACATGCAGGTCCGAGGTGGCCTCATATCCATAATGACTTTGATCTTTTGGGGGTCAACTTCGATACCTCGCTCAGTGACCATATACCTTAGCACTTTTCCCCTTGTCACTCCGAAGGTGCATTTAGCGAGGTTTAGTCTCATGGAATGTTGTCTCGGTCTCTCAAAGAACTTCCGCAGTCAACAAAGTCGCCCGTCCTCGCCTTTGGAGTGGATTATCATGTCGTCTACGTAGACCTCGATCTCCTTGTGGATCATGTCATGAAAAAGCGCGGTCGCTGCCCTTTGGTAAGTAGCCCCGGCATTCTTAAGCCCAAATGGCATCACTGTATAACAGTAAGTTCCCCACGGCGTGGTGAAGGCTGTCTTTTCTTGGTCTTCCTCGGCCATCTTGATCTGGTTGTATCCTGCCAAAGCCGTCAACGAAGGATTTGACTTCGTAGTTGAGTGGAGTCTACCGGGATGTCTATGTTTGGCAAAGGGTAATCGTCCTTGGGGCTGGCCTTGTTCGGATCTCGGAAATCCACACAAAGCGGCGCACCTTCCCATTGGCCTTGGTGACGGTCACAATATTGGACAACCATGTCGGATATTCGATGACTACGATGAATCCTACCCGCAGTAGCTTCTCAATTTCTTCTTTGACTGTAGAGACCATTACGCTTGATCTTCCTCGGTTTACGCTTCTTGGTTTAGCATACGGTGCTAGAGGGATTACGTGCTCTACTATCGAAGCTGTCTAGCTGGCATATTCCTGTATGACCATGCAAACACGTCGACGTATTCCCGAGCGGATCGATCGGTCTGTCCCGTTCAACCCCTGGAAGAAGTTTCCGATCTGTGTCTCTTTAGGTTCCTTGATAGTACCCAAGTTCACACTTGTCAAAACCTCCTCGGCGGCTTGGGCCCGGTTTTCCTCTTTTCGAAACACGCTTAAAGATTTCTTTAATGTATTGTTCATTTAGTGTGTTTGCATCTTGTTCAAATGATTCATTATTAACTGTTGTTAAGTTTTGAGTTAATTTATCATTTGTTAAGTTGGCAATAAGAGGATACTCAGAAATATCTGTCATTTCATTCAAAATAAGGGGAAAGATGACATCGATTACATTTTGGTAGTCCTCGGGCGTGAGGCCTTCGGATGACTCGGAGGACTGGAATTCAAAGATTCCCGACTCGGCGAACGTACGCTACCGACTCTGGACCCTACACTACTTATTGACTCGAGGGTGGCTTGACAAGGGTTGGACCGGGATCTCACTCCTTCTTGCCGTTGCCACAGGGAGTAGCGGTCTTGTCGGCGTTCTCATCCTGTGGATCATAATTGCCTTTGTTGACACCATTTCCATGGGGAATACTGGACTGATTACAGGCGGAATCTCCTTTCTGAACTTAACTTTATCTCGTCGCACTCTCGGGGCAAGAGGACCAGCTTGTGCTTTCAAAGATCTCGAGATGCGACTTTCTTCATCCCAAAAGTCTTACGGCCGGTTCACTCTTCTTTCCACCTTTTCCCAAACAGGGGGCTGGGACCGATCCTCGGGAGTGGTAAGAGACATTACAAATACATTATGCTCATCATGGGTGATGAAGGGTTACGAAGAAACTTTCATTAACATGGCTTGTTTCACTTCAAACTCGCGGTCCTCATAAGTGAGCCTTTCTTTCCGTAATCTTGACCATGGTTCTTGGTTCGATGTCATAGAAAAGAGGCCGAGCTCGACAACATTAACAAAATCAGTTCCGACTATGGGCCCAAACTGTCCTTCCATGGCGGCGGCGTTAATCAAATCTTTCCACTTTCCTTGCAATTCAGCATAAGGAACATTGAACTTCAGAATGTCTATGATCTCTGGATTTCCAAAGTTGACTGCATTTGTCTCCCGAACTCAATCATGTTGACCTGATTGTTAGCTGGAAGAGGGTTCTTGACCACATTAGGACCCCGAGGTGGTTCCAACTTGCCTTCTTCAATTAGGCGAGAGATCAGGAATTTCAAGTAGGTGCAATCAATGGTGTTATGCCCATGATATTTGTGGAAGCGGCAATGTTTGGTTTCGTCCATTCTGACATTAGGGTTTCTGGGTTTCCAGTTTTCCAAAGGTATGAAGAGTCCTTCGGCTACCAAACCGTCAAAGACCTTCTCCAGTGGCATTCCAAAATCTTCTGCGGTATAGAAACGAGGTCTCGGTTTCGCAACTACTTGGCTTGAATTCTGTCCCACTTTGTCATTCTGGATGTAATTGACAGCGCCGACCGTTTCTTTTCCCTTTATAGTGACAGCCGGGGCGTTTGACACTGGCGCTTTGTAGCGATAAGAGTTGGCTGATCCTGTGGCGGGGGCTATGTTGAAGGTATTTTCAAACTTGGTACCAGTATTTACCATTGCTCGAAGGTCAGGATAATAGTAATTGCCAATTTGGACCCTTAGTTGAGGCTTTAGGCAGGATTTGAAGATCTCCATCTGTTCCTCTTCATTCAGTGGGGTCATCATTTCACTAAGCTTCCAATTCCATCTCTTGTAAAATTCACTCACTGGCTCGTCTGGGCGCTGTAGAGTGCCTTGTAGGTCATTCCTGCTGGTTTCCTAATTTAAATTGGCCATATACTTCTCCAGAAAGGCTTCCTTAATTTGGTCCCAGGTGGCTCGGGCTTCTGGTTTTACGTGCAGGAACCATCTAAGAGCTGAACCCTTTAATGACAACTGAAAATGGTCGGCCATTTGCTGATGTGTACTGATCCTTGGCTCTCATGGCAAGAAGGTAACTTTCAATATGAGTCCGGGGACAATCGGTGCCGTTGAACTTTTCAATCTCTCGGCATCCGGAATTTTGGAGGAAGAGGGACAATCTTGCTAGGATCGCAATCCGATATGCCGCCTTTTTGGTGTTCGGTTCTCCGAACTTCTCCGCATTGACTTAACTTGTTCCATCAACCAAGTCATGTTGGGGTCGGGGACGGTTTCGACTCGGCAGTGCTTGCCGATTTGAGTGGCGGGGATGGGTGGCACAGTGGTAGCTGGTACCATGGCTTGGGAGTCTTTAGAAGGGAAATAGGTGTAAACTTGGCCTGGTCCGGTGTTTCCCTGAGGCTGACCAGAGGCATAGGAATTAGTCAATGTCGGAGTTGAGATCTCGCCAATTTTTCCTTGTCGGAATTTTGGCAGAGTTCTTCTTCCGTTATGAACTAAGGCTTGACCTTTACAAGGGTATGCAACTGGGCTATATGACACGGACTAGACCAAAAACCAACCAAAAGTCACGGTTTTTTGAAACGTGTGACACGGACTGTGCATTGGTCGACAGCTGGCCGCCATGGGGAGGTTGGGATGATTCCGTGCGCGCCGGAGCATCGTAAGGTTGTCCGTGATCGCACTGGAACCACCCTCGGGTTTGAAGGACGTGCGTGCAAAAGTGTACAGGATATATCAGGTGCGCGTAGTGTGCGGTCTCCTAAAAATGTTCCTTTTTGAGTTAAAACAGAGATTTTCAGAAATGTGTTTTAAAGGAATGATTTTCGGGACGGGGAGAATGCAACACATAAGCACGTAAATTTTCACAGGAGCCCAGTCAGTCATGGAGCCGAGTAGCCCCAAGTCGCTAGGATCGCCAGATTAACCATGATTTTTCCTGGTGGAATTGCCACTGAGGTCGCCCGGTCAGAATCCAATGAGGATTGAGCCGTACGACTGCATGGATCAATTTTCCAGGTTCCACTCCTTTTGCTATTTTTTCGGGTTGTTTCCCGTTCAAAGTATGCACAGATTCCAAGATGCAAATGATGCAATGCATGGTAAAGAAAGCAAGCATGATTAATGAAATCGGCGACGGGAGTCTAACCCGCTCAAAGGGAAAAGCTTTCTATTTTTTTTTCGAAAAAGTGATACTGGTACGTGGATTGTTAAACCACCGGTTATCCCAACTCCCACATCAGGGAGTGTACAGGAAGGGTAAGTGGTTTCCACCTATATATCGAGAATCGTTTTTTTTGTTTTGAAAATAAAAGCTTTTCTCCTTTGGGATATTCCCCAGCGGAGTCGCCAAACTGTGAATGTGTGCCCAAATTTTGTTTTTGTTGGATTCACGCGAGTTTGAAGACATCCGGTTTAATTTGAAAAACGGAGTCGCCACGCCATTTTGATTACCTCAAAACTTTGAAAAAAAGGTTTTATGGGTTCGGAGGTTAAGTTACCCCTTGGGAAGAACGTTTGGCGTTCACCCAAGGTGCCTTGCCGGAGCAAGTCCCAAGATTTCATTAATCGTGCTTGCTTGCGTGCTTTCTTGTGTGCATGTGTTTGAAAATAAGGAGGGAATGTCCCAAGTCGTCTTCCGGACGTACAAACCATTTGTTGGTTGTCGCTCGGGATTTCTTGGAATTTATGTATTCGAGATTATGATCCCGTCCTCATCTTGTGACTTGTGATCATCGCATTTTAACCTCGGGACTTGCGTGATCGAGAGAATGACTCTCTTTGTAGTCAAAGATGAGGTTCTTTAGAAAAGGAGGGTGCTTAGCCCATCAATCCTACACTTTAAGATGGTCGAGCTTGTATAGATGCTTCATACTCATCTTAAGTGATAATCGGAGATATAGGGTTCGAAGGTGTCCCTTTTCTAAAGAGATTATGAAACCTTTATGGAAGGAACGATGTAAAGATAGGATCTTTTACACCGGTCCGTTCCTAGGTTGCTAATGGGGGAATGGGGGAAATGTATGTAAAAATGACACTTTAATGAAAAGATGACATTTTGAGTGCAAATGATGCACTTAATTCAAAAAAATGATCTTTATTGCAAATGATGCATAAAGATTTGATTTTTATGCAAATGATGCATTTTTGTTGAAGAAATTGGCATTCATTATGCAAATGATGCATAAAGATTGCATTTTAAAAAGCATATGATGCTAGTTTATGGTAAAGACGTGGTCTTTAAAGCAAATGATGCTTGGAAAAGGGATTTTGAATGCAAATGATGCATTTTGATTGAAAAGATTTGATTTTTATATGCAAAGGATGCATAAAGATGACATTTTTATTTGAAAATGGGGGTTTTAGGTGCAAAGGATGCACCTTTATGGGAAAAGACTACATTTTTATGACAAATGATGTCTAATGCATGCAAAAGGGGAAGGGGGAATATGAAGATATGATCTTTAATCTACCAAGTCCCAAGCAATATAAAGGTAATGCAATGAGCAATTTATAAAGCAATTAGGATGCGAGGTTAGGGCGTGCGAGGTTACCAATGGCTTCCTTCTTCTTCGGGCGGAGCTAGGAGGAGAGGTTGGTCTTGGATCTTCAAGGAGGAGGGAGGGAGCTTCTTGGCCTTCTTCTTCACCTTCTTGAGCTTCCAGCAGTATTCTTCACGTATTTGGAGTGTTTGTGGGTGATTTGTTGTGTTAATTGTCTCTTGAAATGGGTATAGGAGGGCTCTATTTATAGGCAGTCTGGATAAGGCTAATGAAGCCGTGCGGCTAAGGACAGCGAGCTAATGCAGCCGTGCGGCATTATCCACAATGACTCAGCATTCTAGAACCATGCAAGGTGGCAAATTCTAGAACCTTTCCTCCTAATTAAGAAAAACGTGTTTCTTAATCAGGAAGGATCCTCTTCAGCCCTAAATTAATTAAAAACAGTTCCGGAATGTTTCTGGAACACTAGGAAGGTCTGGGGAATTACCGGAAAACTTACCGAAATTGCCGGGAAATTTAACCGGAAGGCATGAGCCAGATTTGGGTACTTACAGCGCCCTCCGCCCAAAATCTGTAGCTGTCTCTCCTCTTCTATGCCCACCCATGTCCGTCTCTCACCAGATTCAAGATCGCCGGAACCTCCATTATTTCCGGCGAATATCAATCTCGCCGGAACCTTTATTATTTCTGTGAAACTGTGTTGTTCAAGCTTTTGCGATTTCAATTTTGGATTTGAGTTTATCCATTTATTTAAAATTTGGAATTTAAAATTTTGAATATGGGTTTTGAATTGGATTTTTTAATGTGGGTTTTGAAATGGAATTGAGATTTGTTTTGATTAGATTGGGATGGAATTTGAAATGGGATTTCTTCATTTACTTATTGTTGGTGATGAAATTTGTGGTAGCGGCAGTGGTGGTGATGGGGTGGCGGTGGTGCTGGTTATGTAAGACAGAGATGGAAAATGTGTTGGGTGGGGGATGAATCTAGGAATATACATGAAAGGCATATAATACATGAAGATGGGTTGGATTTTTTTCTTTCCTTTAATTTTTTTTATATAATATTAAACTCATCATGTGATAATACATTTTATTTAAAAGAATTTGTTTTACCCATTTTAAAATAATTAAGATTATGAAAATTATTTAATACTCCCTCCGTCCCAATAGAAGCTGCCCAATTTTTGCCTTGCACGCAAATTAATAAAATGGGTGGGAAGAAAAAATGTTGTGAGTGTAATTTGAAAATAGGAGAGAGAATGAGTGGAGAGAGTAGTAAATTATAATGGTGTTGTGAGTATTAAAATAATGTAGGAGAGAGAATGAGTGGAGTAAATAGTAAAGATTCCTTTGCCAAAAAAGGAAAGTGGAAGCTTTTAACGGGACACCCAAAATGGCAAAATGGGAAGCTTCTATTGGAACGGAGGGAGTATAAAATAATATATTATGATAATGGTTAAGTCTTAGTTTAATTTTGTTATTTTATTTTCCTTCAACAAATAAGTATTAACAGCTAATTTGAAATTTAAATTTAAATTTGGCTTATGCAACTCATACTCAGTTAAGGAAAAAATGGAAATATTAACAACTAATTTGAAATTTAAATTTGGCAATATTAAATGAAATAATTCACATTTTTGGTCCATAAATAACAATCATTTGTGTTTTAGTCTTTTTAATTCATTTGTTTTCATTTATTTAAATGAAATTAATTATTAATTAAACTTATACATTAAAATAAATCCAATAAGTTTATTTAAATGAAATAATTCACATTTTTGGTCCACAAAAATCATTCATTTGTGTTTTAGTCCTTTTAATTTATTTGTGTTTTAGTTGTTGTCTATACAGAATCATTTGTAGCTTAGTCCTTTAAAAAATATTTATTTTGTACCTTAGTCCTTTAAAATGTCAAACCATATAAGTTTCAACGGCCATAAATAACCAAAATCATTTCTTTATTTACAAATATTACTTTAAATGCTATCTCAGATGGAATATTTAAGTTTGAAATTTGAAATAAGAATTCAATCACATTTATGAGTTGATATAATCGCCGCTTAAGAAAATTAATGAATGTCAATTGTTAACTAAATTTACGCACATATTTAAAATAATTTAAATATTAGAATTTTATTTTATTTAGGAATTGATTTTATTTTATGTAGAGATTCATATACAAATCTTTGATCTAATTACGGGTTTCTTTTGAAAATACTATACAAATTGAGTCACAATTCTCACTGTATATAATCCCAGAGAGTCCAAAATTTGGTAAATATTGTACATTTACATTTTATGTAATTTGTTCACTAATGTAGGGATTGTGATTGGTATAGATATTTTAGCATATTTATCTTTCCTAAGTTAAATGATATCGTAAAAAGTCTTATATAAGGGAAAAGTAAATGGGTAACCTAATTAGGTCGGATCCCCTAACAACTATGCGTTGTGTTCTCCTTTCTTTCTCTCTTTCCCGTTTTCTTCTTCTCCCTCAGCATGTTTGCGTCTTTTATTCATACTTGCAGGTTAGTATTTGTTCATCTTTTTCTCAACATCTTCTCCCTCAAAATCTTTGTTATTTACTTTGTAAATTTTTAATTTTAAAAAAAAATCTATTAGTAAATTTTAGTAACTTAGATCAATCAAAATCTTTGTTATTTACTTTGTAAATTTTTAGTTTTGTAAATACACACAATGTATGGTCAAACAAAATACCTAATAAAATATTTAGGGAAAGGTTTTTTTCAAAAATGTCATTCAATTATTGTAAAAATTTTCTAAAAATTGTCATTCTTTTTGGAACGGAGATATAAGAATCAACAACAGCACCAACCCGTATTGGAGGGACTATATAGTATATACGAAAAGTGCTCCAATGTAGCCAAAATATTGCACTTAGTTAGTTCAATGTGAACCTTCCAAATACGAAGTACTGCCGCTCAACCCCCGAGCAGATAGACATTAACCTTTTTGACGGATTCACCTTTTGTCATTTACACAAGGTTATAAAAAGGTTATAAAGGACCTTATATATTTCTAACACATGAAATGGATGTGACCCACTGTAATGCACAATGGCGGAAGATTCACAATGATAGCAAACTTAAAAATAATTCATTTGTTACAAAAAAAAATACAGTATATTACATAGAAAATACATTTTTATTAAAAAATAACCCTTGAAAAAACTATTACTAATTTCGTGAAATTGTTAAAAAATTATAATTAAAATAATCATTTTACTTTAAAAAATATTACAACTTCCAACTTAAAAAAAAAATATACAAAGAATATTCTTTCTGCACGCATCTTTCATCCCTTATAAATAAGAGTTAATTACAAATTAGGGCTTGAAGTCTCATTTGAGGTCCCCAATCAGGGCCTGACTTTTTTTTAGCGATTTAGGGCCTGGCTTGACATTTTTTTTACAAAATTAGGGGTTTTTGACATTTTCCATCCAAATAATCCGTTAAGTTAAGACCTGCGTTGCATGTGACATTGAATGAGTTGTTTTTTTTTTGTCATTTCGTGATAGGGTTTGTTATACAAGACGCGAAAATGTTCATACATTCCCTCCATAACCAAAATGCAATTCTATTTCACCCACCCAAGTATTTATCCCACTTATCGGAATTTGTAGAAAAACCTCTTTAACTTCTGTGTAATGTCATAAAAATGAACTCCTTCCATCCTTAATCGATATCTAACCAAGCCTGGATATGAAATGACAAAAAAAAACCTCATTCAAAGTCACGTGTAATGCACGTGTTAACTTAACAGAGTTTTTGGATTGAAATCGTCAAAAAGCCATGATATGGGCAAAAAGTGTAAATTCAGGCCCTAAATCGCTAAAAAATAAAAGTCAAGCCCCAATTGGGGACCTAATATGAGACTTCGGTTGGTAGGTGGTACCATGATGCTTGCAGTAATGCTAAATGTAATAAGGGTTTTGATAAGGATTTAAATAACTGCAAAAAATGTGGTACACCCTATGCTAACAATGGCCCAACTCCCAGGTATTTGTTGATCTATTTTTTTTAAATTTATTATTATTTATATTTTAAATATTAAGATTTTGACTCATAATAGCATTTTTATATTCTTAGATTCAAAATTAAGATTAACATCACGGATGTGAATGAAGTTGCTACACATTTTGTGTTGTTTGATAGCACTGCTTCTCATTTGCTTAAGAAATCTACTTTTGAAGTCCTTGCAGAAGTTTTAGAGGTGCGTAATTAGTTGATCTTATGAAAATAATCATTATCCTATGTTTCCTAATTAAGATATTATTAATGTATGATGACCAGCCTGATCAATTGCCCCCCTCTTTTGGGGATTTGATTGGAAGGCAATGCCTGTTTAAAGTGGCAATCGATCAAAGAACCAAGGATACTTCCGTTGAGAATCAAATCTTTACTGTGAAGAAATTAACCGAGGATGCCAATATCATCACCTCGCCTTATATCACTTACTAATTTCGATGTAAGTTCAAAACCACGTTACATTCTCAAATCATGAATTGTTATGAAATATATCTGTCATTTTTTCATATTTCAGGAGGTTGCTTCTAAGCTAAACTTAGATGATGAAAATATCTCTATTTTGAATGATATTGTTGGTGTAAGTCAATAAACATATAATTATTTAATAATTTAATTATTAATTATTAAAGTTTTCATGTAATTTAACTTTGTTATTTTGGTTTTTCCTTATGTAGGATAAGCCCTTGGAATCAATGGGGGAAAGTTCTTCAACAACGGTTTATAATGACATTACTCCTCAGAAGCGTTCGCTAGACATTATTTCCATTGATGAGGAGGTACAGCTATCCGTGATTAAGGGAATCAAGAAAATAAAACAAGATAAATTGGACAAGTAGTAATGAAGGAATCTAACGCTTTTTATTTCAGACAATCAATTTAGTTTTTTCAAATAAGTATGATGTTGGGGTTAAATACTCCTAAACAATCTTTGGTATTTTTCCCAGCGTGACATTATTGTGCGTAGAGTGATGTTGATGGGTAACAAATATTTTCTTTGGCATTTTGTTAATTCATTTAGTACTTTGGAATTTATTATTAATACTCTGATTAAAACTATCTAAGTTTATTTTTTTTCATTTGATACTTTGTGATGTATGATTAATAATAGGATAAAAACTATCAATACCTGATATAACTAGGCAAAGCCATCTGATTCTGGATATAGGAGCAGATGTAGCAAAGAAAATTTATGTGAATATACCATTATACATGAAGTGAAGGGGACATGGAAGTACTTAGCAAATACAATTTTAGATTCTAAAGTGGCAAGAAACAGGGTGAATGATGAACAAAATCACCAATTTACTGGATTTTCTTTTCAATTATACTTCAAAGTTGCAGGCCCTGCAAAGACCACATCTGTAAAAGAGTGGGCTTCCAGATGGAAGCAGACGAATGAAACAGTAATCTCTTAAAAGACATACATACTAGTAGCAAGTTATTTTTGCCATCACATGAAAGTAAACCAACGACTCCAAAGCTGTGAACCCACATATATTCAGATAAAAATAAAGGTGAAAGTCAATTGCAGCTAAACCATTTTGGTGAACATGCAACATATAGAAAATTCACTCCTTTCCTTCCAAGCTCCAATAATCCACTATAGACAGACTGCACATGCATATTATTGGGAAGAAACTATGTGACAGACAGAGTTATATTAATTTTGAAGTTGTGGAAGGTTCTCACATTCAAATGACCATGCTATCACTGAAGAAGAAGAAGATATATACTTGTGGATGGGCATGTCTACTGACAACCTCCAACCCCATCTGATTCTGGATATAGGAGCAGTTGTAGCAACGAAAATTTATGTGAATACCAATTATACATGAAGTGAAGGGGACATGGAAGTACTTAGCAAATACAATTTCAGATTCTAAAGTGGCAAGAAATAGGGTGAATGATGAACAAAATCACCAATTTACTAGATTTTCTTTTCAATTTATGAATGATGAACAAAATTCCAATGGGTATTTAACAAACAACACAAGATCTGATTTTTACATAGAGAAAACTCAATCAGTGAATTACCTAATGACCACAGCTGTTGTAACTTAATTAACTCAACTTGGTCTTTGGCCAATTTACTTGATGTTAACTACATAAATTTATTTATTTATATTTTTAGTTATTCAGAATCCACAAAAGTCATGGCAAGAAAATTATATCCACACACACACACACACACACACACGAGGATTTTCTCGTTAAGAACTAACCCGAGGAGTGAACAAAAAGTGGACTCGATAAGCCCCGGGGTTATATGGAGGGGCATGAACCATTGACCCCGAAAAGGGCGCATCAACTCATACCGGCAGCAATCTTTCCCGTCGTAACTCAAAACACATAAAAGTCCATCAGTAACTGGTGTATCACAACCATTGTAGGGTCATGTCATACTTGAGAAAAGAGAATGGAAATTGAGAAGCAGCTCTATAGAGCAAAGGAACATTGACAAGAAGGCAGGGTTTCAAAGCTTCCTACAAACACATAATCTAACAGGTTAAATAAAAGACGAATTCAGACTGATTCCAATAATAGCTTAATTAGTAAGCTTTAATATTATTTCTCCAAAAGAAAGTGGAATGAAGAGCACATAACATGCTTGCCTTAAACAATTAAGAGTATATGGAACAGAGAGAGTATACCTCTAGCCATATTGTTTTCGTTTGATTTCACATCTGAAATTTCTTATATAAATGCACATTCAGATTTTTTTGAGGCATCTCGTTTGACATAATAATAAAAAAAAGATAGACAAAAGCATGTTTTTTATTACTACACCAGATATAAATGCACTTTCAGATTTTTTTGAGTCATCATTTTTTCCAATAATCCTGGTAAGACATAAGCCATATTAATGGCCGAATTTATGGAAAAATATGAGTCATGCCTTGCCTTGGGTTGTGTCCAATGTTGGCTAGCCTTGGCCTTGGCTGGCCGTGGCTTAGGCTGGTCTTGGACTTGGCCGGGCTTTGCTTGCCTTGGCCTACGCTGGCCTTGCCCCATTTTATCTCGGCCCATTATGTATATAGTTAAAAAAAAGAAAAAAAAAGAAGGAAGTAACGCAAACACAGCCAACGTCAAGGGCAAAATCAATCGACGCAAATTACTTTGAAATTGTGGAGAACGGGTAATTGATTTAAGAGAGGTTATAGCAACGATAATAAATTAAAATTATTCTATTAAATTCGATTCGGAAACGCCGGAATACCTCTTAATCCGGCTCAATCACCCCCGACGCCTAGCCAAACAAACCCGCCTCGAAGCTCTGTTCCAACTTCCAATCCCAATCGGTAACGGCAATCGACCGATCCCAGCCCCACTTGGAAAGGCTTTGGTTCCGCCGTTCGCCCGTTGTTCCCGTTTCTATCCGGTTGCCGGCGACTTCGCTTGATTGAAATAGTTGAATGGTTCTTCCCTCCCTCGGCTAATATGAGAATCTGAGATATACAGAAATAAAGTAAATGTAAAGATTAAAAGTTAAAGTTTTAATTTTAATTTTATTCTTTTAGTTAAAGGTTTATTTTTATGCTTTTACTTAAAGATTTAATTTTATTATTTTGATTTTAGATGAAATATATTGACTTCATATTTGATTTAGTTATTAATCTAATTATTTTGTTGTTGTTGTTGTTGTTTTTACATAGTCAAAATAGGTGTTCTCAATCAAGAATATTTTTGTATCAATTGTTTATTGCTATGTAAACCCTTAATTTAAGGTAATACATAAGAATTAGGGAAAAATTAACTGTTTAATATTAAAGTATTGTGAGTAGAGATAACGGAGAGAAAGTGTGATAGAGAATAGTAAGTCGATAGTTGTTGTAATTAAGACACCCAAAATGAAAATTTTGTAGATTAAGATGGAGCGAAAAAAGTATATTATCAACAAAACAACTATTTTTCCACCTAAGCTCATAACATTCATTTATTTATTAAAATGAATTAATTATATATAGATTGCATTCATTAAAGTGATTTATTTCAATGTGAAGGACACTTTCAAAATTACAATTTGATAATTTATTTTATACTCCATATACATCTTAAATATACTCTCTCCGTCCCATATGAGTTGAGACTTATTTCCTTTTTCGTTTGTCTCACATGAATTGAGACTGTCCACATGGTAAAGAATCTTTATTATTCCTCTCACTCATCTCTCCCATACTTTACTTTTACACTCACAACACCAATCAACTTACTATTCCTATAATTTAAAAGAATAAAAATAAAATAAAATATTACATAAATAGGGGCAAAAAAGAAAGTCACAAAATTTTGCTCACAAAATGAGGTATCGATATTTCATTTGATACATCGATAATGGACCCGGTACACTCTAATAAAAAAACACCAATAAAATTATTACACCTATAATTTTCAAATGATATTTTAAAAAAATTACTTTTATATATTTTACATACAAGATATTATTTAATTTACCTTTACCAGTTGATTAAAATAATTATTTTATTTAACCAAGAAATTAAAATTTCATTCACTTCTATTAGTATCAATAAGAATAATTATTTGAAAAGATCAAGAATATTAAAATGTAATTTAATTTTATAAGTATGATTAAAAATATTTATTTGAAAATATCAATGAGAGTAAAATTTGAACTAAATTTTATTAGCACGATTAAAAATAATTAGTTGAAAAGACCAAACCAAAAACCATAAAAATAAGTAGTAAATAAATAGTTGCACAGTTACAATTAAAGATTAAAAGTTAGTGAGAATAATAAGGTTAAAAACTCTAAAGTCATTAGTAACTTAAAATACGTGAGATAAATTTGTGTTGGTGTGTGTTATTGGAACATCAACTTCAGTCCCATGATGGTATGATTATGTTATTGGATTTTGTTTTTTTTTTTTTCATATGATAATTAGATGTATGTGTGTTTTTTTTTTTTTTTTTGAGTGGAGAAGTATGTGTTGTTATAAGCAAATCTCATATATATTTTTTTTTCTCTCTTAGGTGACAAATATTTATTAGTTCTTAGTGTTAATGTAAAATGTACATATAAAAATGTTTACATTAAATGACTGGAGTATATCTCTTAGTTAGCTGACCAATTTTGTTAAACGGAACACTATCATGTTTCAAGTTTAACAAATAATATTATTGTAATTTTAATATGATACTGTTAATGTATAATTATTAATCTTATTCTTTTTAAATACTTATTCATTTATAATTTATAATTAAATAATTAGCTTTATTATGACCGTCGAATTTCGACGGGTTATGAACTAGTTTGGTTCAAAATAGTAATCAGACGTATTTGATTCGTCCAATGACATGTTCTCGTTGGGACCCAACCCAATCTCAAATAAAATAGGGTTATTGTTCCATAATTTTTTTTTTAAATCTATGCTCAATAAGTTTTTTTTATGATGTTGTATTATGTTTCGAAAATACAACATCAATTAAGGCTATAATACTGCATTCCGGCGGCCGCGGTGACCGGAGTCCGAAGCCCATGGACCGACGACCAAATTTCGACCTCCGGCGATCGGATTCCGGCCGCCGGATTTCGGCCAAAATTGCCGGATTCCGATGAAAATTGACCGGATTCCGACGAAAATTGATCGGAATTCGGCATGCGGCGATAGCAGACGGCGGCGGCGAAGCTGGGCTGTGGCGGAGGCGGTGGTGCGAATGCAGTATTATGATTTTAAACTACTGCATAACTAAATGTTGTATTATACATAATACAACATGAGAACTTATGGGGCATTTCAATTTAATAGGAAACTTAAGGGGAAGTAAATCTTCCAAAATGAAACTTATGGGACATAATTCCAATAAAATATTAATTTATCTCACTTTCATATATACCACTTCAACCTTAGGGCAACTCCAATGGGAGGAGTTAGTCGAAGGTACCAAAATCAAATTTTGGTACCTTTCAAGCACTATTCATAGGGTACTACATTTCTATCTCCAATGGAAGGAGTTAGCAAAGGTATCAAAATTAATTTTTTTTCCATATTTTAAATTTTATTTCACATTTAAAATATTTTATTTAATTGAAAAGACATTTTGATAATTAAAATAAATAATTTTAAATATTTATAAAAAAATCTCTTTTTTAAAAAAAAATTATTTATTTTTTTTAAAATAATTTTTTAATTTTTTTAAAAATAATTATTTAATTTTTTTTAAAAAAATACTCCCTCCGTCCCGATTCACTTGGAAGTAATTTCCATTTTGGGTCGTCCCACTTCACTTGGCACCGCCCAAAATGAAAAGTTTTTTATATTTTTATATTAACCCTACCCCACCATTTTCCTCCTAATGACAACAATTAAAATAATACCATCCATTTAACTTAAACAAATCCCACCCAATAATCCAAAAAAAAAAAACAAAAAAACAAATCCCACCCATTTAATTTCTTTAACCAGAACCCCATTAATTTTTTACCCACCCCATTTATTTTTTGCACCTACAAGATCATAAACCTAATTCTAATTCAACCCAACCTCACCCCACCCTTCCCATACGCTATTTTTCTTGACTCAAACCAAGTCTATGATGACTCTATCGTGCCTAAGACTCAGTTCACCCAAATCTCCGACTCATTTGTGTCGGAGACTCAGTTCACCCAAATTTCCGACTCATATGTGACGTATGAACCACCTGAGTTTACCCCTATTGAAGAGAAGGCTCCGTCCATTGAATCGAAAGCTTCGGATTACCTCTCAACCCTTGGAATGTTGGCCATTTTCCTACCTAGATGGATTAAGAAGGATGCTCTTGATAGTCCATACTATCCCGCTATACCTGAAGTTAGAGAATTCTTGCATTCCACTCGTTATCAGGTCGTATCTCTAATTTCACTTCTTTTTCTGTAAAATTGGGTGATTAAGAGTACAGTTTGTCTTTGTAAGGAATAGTAATGGTGTACTGTAAGTGGGAAATTCAAATTAGGAGGGAACTTTGAATTTTGAATGTTGCTGAAGTCATGCTTATGTAATTGGATATTTACCCAGCTATAATTAATTTTCCCTCCTTTTTGTTTACTTTTGATTCTTTTTTTATAAATGGCTGCTCAATTAATTAAGAGGTGGTGAGATCTCTTAATCTTTGTCCACTTGTACTATTTTGTTTATTTTTTTATGTTTTCTTAGTTATTGTGCCATTCATTTTGGTGCCAAGTGAACCGGGACGGAGGGAGTAGTTATTTAATTTTTTTAAAAAATAATTTTTAATTTTTTTTTAAAAAATAATTTTTTAATTTTTAATTTTTTTTTTTAATTTAAATTTTTTTTTATTTTTTCTTAAAAAAAAGGTCACAAAAAAAAAAAAATAAAGGAATAGGAAAGGAAAGAGTTAGCCAATGTATCAAATTTGGTACCTTAGCTAACTCCTTATCTAATTTTAGTACCTTAAGTCTTATCTATTGGAGTTGCTAACTCCCTTGAAAGGTACCAAAATTTGATTTTGGTACCTACCATTGGAGTTGCCCTTAGAGCATCTCCAATTGCTCTTAAATTTTTATGTAAAGTAACGCAGCAGAATAGTAACCAAGGCTTGATCGAAATCAAAACCTTCTGCAAGAAATCGCAATTCCTTAGATAACAAGAACTTTCGAAGGTCTTCTGCAAGCCAATAAAAATTGACTAAGGGTTTTGCAAGATGCAAACTGAATTCAATTGATAAAAAGGTCTAATGTTTTTAAGAAACTAAAACAAGTATAAATACTCCCCACACAACCCTAAACAACTTGGAAAAGGAAAGACTAAAAGCCAAAAAATAAATCGTCAAAACAGGAATTAGGAAACAGATCGGATTCTGAAAAACGCGTCCTTCACGACTCGTGATCGCCTTCACGAGTCGTTCCCTCCTTCTTCACTCGTGGTACGAAGCGTGACACCAAAAACAGCCGTGCTGGTTTTCTTCACGAGTCGTGCTCGTAAGCACGAGTCGTGCCCCGTGTTCTGTTGTGTCGCACGACCTACCAAGCTTCATGTCCAGGTTTGCTGCAAGGCTCCCCCTTTCGTCTTGGCTGCTCCCACCTTGAGACAACCCCCCGTGCACGACTTCATTCGCCTCCACTTCAAAAGGATTCGTCCCCGAATCCATATCCAAATAAAGGGGAACATCAGGGTGGAATTCAACTAAGTCCGCAACATTAAAAGTATTAGAAATATTCCACCCCTCGGGCAAATAAAAAAACATAGGCATTGTCATTGATCTTCTTCAATATCCGGCAAGGCCCAATCTTCTTGGGATGAAGCTTGTGATACGTTCCTTGAGGAATCCGTTCCTTACGCAAATGAACCATCACCAAGCCATCAACATCAAATACCTTCAAATGATGCTGCTTATCCGCAATCTCCTTATACTTGGCAATCAACGCTTCAATGTTCTTCTTGACTTCTGTCTGAACCGCATCAATCATCTCCGCCATGTTTTCTGCCGCAATACTATACCCCAAAACTCTAGGCAAAGGAATCAAGTCAAGAGTATACTTAGGAGGTCGTTGATACCCAATCTCAAAAGGAGTCTTCTTCGTCGTCCGGTTTGTCATGTTGTTAAATGCAAATTCAGCCGTTGATAAGGCCAAATCCCACTTCTTCGGATACTCACCACATAAACACGAATCATAGAACCCATGGTCCTATTTACCACCTCCGTCTGGCCATCCGTCTGCTTATGAAAAGAACTGCTAAACTGCAAGTCTGTCTGAAAAATACGCCACAAAGTACGCCAAAAATGACTAAGGAACTTAGTGTCACGGTCGGATGTAATAGACTTCGGGATCCCATGTAGACGGACAACCTCCTTAAAGAACAAACCTGCGATGTGAGAAGCATCATGAGTCTTTCGACAAGGAATAAAATGAGCCATCTTAGAGAAACGATCCACCACCACAAAAACAGAGTCATTGTCATGTTGCGTCCTCGGAAGACCAAGCACAAAATCCATGGAAATATCCTCCCAAGGTCCATCCGGAATTGGCAGAGGGATATACATACCCGTATTTTGAGACTTCCCCTTGTTGATCTGACAAACCATACACTTCTGAACAAATCTGTGCGTGTCCCTACGGAGATGTGGCCAATAATACTTCTTTGCAACGAGCTCTACCGTCTTGTCTCTCCCATAATGCCCCTTCTTGTGGACCTCTGCAATAAGAATTTCACGAACAGAACCCTGCGGAATACATAATTTATCCATATAGAACAAGAAACCATCCTGCAAGAAAAACAACCCAACATGATTCCCATCTCTACATTTTGCCCACTCATCTGCAAAATCATCATCAGTCGCATACAAGTCCTTCAAACAATCAAAACCCATAACTACATTCTCCATTGTCACCAATAAATTGACCCTTCGACTCAAGGCATCCGCTACCTTATTATGTTGTCCACTCTTGTGTTTAATAACAAAAGTGAATTGCTGCAAATAAGCAACCCAACGAGCATGCATACGATTAAGCGGCTTCTTACCATTCATGTACTTCAAGGCCTCATGATCAGTATGAAAAATAAACTCACGCTGCAATAAATACTGCTCCCAATGCTTGATAGCCTGTACCACCGCGTAAAACTCGAGCTCATAAACAGTCCACTTCCACTTAGCTTCCTCCAACTTCTGACTCAGGAAAGCAACTGATTTCTTGCCTTGAAGCAAAACCGCCCCTATACCAACCACCGAAGCATCCGTCTCCAATTCGAAGGGTTTAGAAAAATCGGGTAAAACTAGCAAAGGTACACTAGACAATTTCTCCTTGATCCAAGCAAAGCTAGCTGTCGCCTCATCATTCCAAAGAAACTTCCCTTTTTTCATAAATTCCGTAATTGGAGCCATAATAGTGCTAAAATTCCATATAAAACGACGATAGAAAGTGGCAAGGCCATGAAAACTACGAACCTCACTGACTGTCGTTGGTGTAGGCCAATCACGAATAGCACAAATCTTGTCCTCTTCCACCCGAATACCATCTACAAAAACAATATAGCCCAAGAACAACAAATGATCAAGCATAAAACTGCACTTTAATTTTTGAGATTCACATACAATTCATTGTCCTTCAAAGTTTGCAGAACTGCCCGAAGATGCTCCATATGCTCCTCCTCCGACCTGCTATAGATCAAAATATCATCAAAGTAAACCACCAATAATTTACCATTGTAAGGTTTCAACACTTGGTGCATCAATTTCATAAAAGTACTAGAAGCATTTGACAACCCGAATGGCATCACCAACCACTCATACAAGTCTTCTTTGGTCTTGAAGGCAGTCTTCCACTCATCCCCCGGTCTAACACAAACCTGATGATAACCACTCTTCAAATCAATTTTGGAGAACACCTTGGAACCCCTAAGCATATCCAACATGTCATCCAAACGCGGAATCGAAAACCTGTACTTAACAGTAATTTTGTTGATTGCCCTACTATCCACACACATCCGCCAAGTACCATCTTTCTTAGGAACAAGTAGAGCCAGGACTGCACTTGGACTCATACTTTCCTGTATATAACCCTTCTTCAATAAATCTTCCATCTGTTCACGCAAAATCTCATGTTCTGCGGGACTCATCCTGTAATGTGGGAGATTAGGCAAAGAAGCACCTGGCACTAAATCAATATTATGTTGTATATTACGCAAGGGAGGTAACCCTACAGGAAGCTCGTCAGGCATAACATCACGATACTCATCTAATAAAGACTGCAAAGATGTAGGGACCAAACTAACCTGTCCCAATACTCCTTTTTGCACCACCGCAAACACAAAAGAAGCATCCACAATATCCTCAACAAACTCATTGGCAGTACACAAAGAGACAATAGGTTTCACCTTTGGTTTACCACTAGAACCACTTTTCAAAGCATGTAAATGAAAACGAACCCCATCTTTCGTAAAACGAATAAAATTCTCCCGCCCATTATGCACAATACCAAGATCATATTGCCAAGGTCTACCCAATAATAAATGGTATGCAGTCATATCTACTATATCACATAAAACATCATCCTTATAGCTACCAATAGAAAAAGGAATAAGGAATTGCTCATGTACCTTAATAGTGCCAACATTGTTAATCCACCCCACAGAGTAAGGAGTAGGATGTTTGCGTACCTCGAGCTTCAATTTCTCCACCAAACCACGAGCCACTAGGTTTTCACTGCTACCACTATCAACGATGATCATAGCCGCAAAGTCATTGACCTTCCCCTTGGTGCGAAAAATGTTGTGTCTCTCCGGATTGGCCTCCGCCGCAGGAGTAGTCAACATAAGCTTCCAGACCACATAAGACTCGTGCTTGTCCCCCTCGTCATTGTTGGGTTTTACGGGTCCATGCGCAGCGGAATTAAGCATCAAATAACATAAAACCCAAGGAGCCAAGGATCCGTTCTATACAATTAACTTGAAAAACTATGAGATAGATATAACCAACCTTGAATGCTTTTCGTTTTTGAGCTATCGAACGATTTAATAATGTGATTTCAAATCACAAACTTTGTTCTTCAGATTGCTTGAACTCTAGGCCTTGATCGATGAACGAGCGAAGACCCTCTTTCGGTATCCACACCTTTGAATGAATCCAAGAACAATTTCTTGAAGATTGTTAGATCTATAAACCTTGGAATAATATTGAGAATATTGTTGTGAATTTCCTTTAAGAATTTCGGCTAGCTTTTTAGGGCTGACGGACTGTTATATTTATACTACTTTAGCATCAATATTTGTTTCCTAATCGAATTAGGAAACCAGTCCAAAATTAACTTTATGGGCTTATAGTGTCGCACGGCCAGACAAGTCACGTGGACTTGTTCTATCGTGCGATACAATGAGTCACCACAGGTTTTTCTCAATCATTCTTCCCATGGTTTAATCAATCCATTCTAGTTGTGTGTGACCCAATAGGATTACATTATGTTGGCAATGAGTTCGATCATATCGACTCTCATAAGACATAAGAGGACTCTAGCAAGCCATTATGTCTACCCAAATAATATAACGTAAGAGTTCACGTTTCCAAAGGTACACTTCCATTTCTCCCTTTGTCTCACGATGTTTATATTGAACACAAGTCATGGTCATAGTCAACTTGTCTTTGTTCAATGCTTTCTCGATTTCGAGTATAATGATAATTCCAATCATATTGGGGTACGACCATACACTTTCATCATTATCACTCATCGAGGGGCCCAAGCAAAACATTTCTCTTTCGAGGGACGAATTCCATCTTGACTTATCATCCTTCCCATCATGAATCCGATCATGCCAAAATTAGCCTTTATAAATATCGTGTTAAGATATCGTTTGACTAAAATCAAACATGACTTTCATCATATGTAAGGTCATGATAATCTCAGGTCTAGGGACTAAATGAAGTAACCTTATGAGATTTAATTATGACATTTGACCATGACATAAATCTCATGCGGGTCAAGTCCAGTCACTTGTTCTCTAACAAGTACCCATAATTTCAATGTGCATCTCTATGCATATAATCATCGTATGATTATCCATTGACAATTATACTAATTATTCTCTTAATAATTAGGGACGGAGATTATTATAAGCAAATATACAAAAACATATATAATAATCAAATGATAAACATCTCATATATAATAAATAATATCAACACATAAGTCTATCAATCATAGGCCTAGGGCATAACACTAACAGTCATCATCCCCATTGGGATCTATATAGACCACGTCGCCATCCTCTTCATTCTCCCCATCATCATACTCATCGCGCTCCACCATATTAACTCCCCTTCGTTGCGGACAATTATTGGAAATATGCCCTGGTTGGTTACACCTAAAACATTTATCCCCATAATGTTTTGCATAAGGATTATTACCTTGTGTGTTGGTGTTTCGACGAGCCGGTGGGTTTTGCACATGATCCGGAGTTGTGGTCTTCTTGCCATCATCAACCTTAGGACCCGCAACCTGAGAAATCTCCTTGCCTCCATCGACATTAGCACCCGACAATTGTCCCTTGCCACCCGAAGAAGAAGCATCACCAAACCTCATAAATGTGGTCGGAGCACGATACGAAGTCGCCAGTTGTCTTTCAGCCTTTCTCGCCCTAGAAATAGCCTCATTCAAAGAGTAGGTAGTAAACAACTCTATATGATGCTTAATATTCACCCGAAGACCCGAAATAAAGCTAGCAATCATCTACGACTCTGTTTCGTATAAATCAGTGCGTGTCGATTGTGCATGAAAATCATGAGTGTTGTGTGTTTTGGTAGAAAAAACAATAGAGTAGAATCTTAACTATGTTTAGTGTGTGGATTGAATAATAAGGAGGGAACTATGGAATTCGATTATATGGAACAAGAAAATGAAAAAACGAGACAATGACAACGCGATTTGTTAACGAGGAAAACCTTGGAGGTGATAACCTCTTTGGAAAAAACCCCGGGAGTTAGGTCTCCAACCTTAAAGGTTCCACTATAATGATCACAATTACAACTTCGGAAGATAATGGAGAGGATTACAAGAGTTTGTGTGTAAAGTGTGTGCGTATGAGCATGAGTGTCATTTTCCGTCTCCATTTCCCCTTAAATACAAGTAACTAAGAAAGAGTCAAATATGGTTCCTACAATCTCGGCATTGGGGTTTATCTTTTCAACCTCCGTGAGACCAAGTCGCCCTAGCCGTTTGAAGGTCTGTTGAACGTGCTTGAAGGTTGTTTCCGCATTCATCTCTTAATTACTGAAAAATAAGAATAATAATATTAGGAAATATTAGACAAGTAAATATTTAAAACAATACTTACAGTGTAATGACATCTCGTTATGCAGATCAATCGAAGATGTCGTCATGTCAAAAATGCCCACAACAATTTGTCCCCAAAAACATTTGACTATGTAGGCAATCGAAGAGGCAAAATGTTTTTCCTTTTGAATTAATGACCCAACCGTTACTCGCCCGATGGGACGTTCTTGGGAGACGTGGCGATGAAATGAACGGTTGGGGAGAGAGTTAATTTTGAAAAGGGATTCTTTTTTCCTTTTTATTAACCGCTTGAGAAAACTTATCTTCTCAAATCTTCTTTTCACCTCCTTTGGCCCACGGCGCCGGTGATCCCCAAGGTAAAATTCCTCCGTCTTTTACCTGCTTCATTTGTTTTATTTTTCTCTTGATTAACCGTTCATCTTCTAACTGGCTTCAAATGTGACGGTTAGGAATACGAGGCGAGTAAAAAGGAAGAGTTTTGATAACCGCAATTTCGGGATAATTATTTGTGATTATCCAATCCTCTACAAATTCTTTATCCAAATCATACGTCTCTTTCTATATTACGAGGAGAGAAATTTTCTTAAGCATACAGCTTCTATAATTACGACGCTCTCAAGTAAGTTGGGATCAACGTATCACTTGGCTATTTTATTGAATCCTGCTAACATATATTCTTATATGCAGTGACTTTCTCCGGCTTGACGACAAGTGATATTGTGGCCAAATATAAAGGTAAAATGAAAGCGGAAGAGAACATACCAGAGATAAACAAGATTACTCCGAAGAGAAAAAGGTTGGAACAAATCCCCGGCGTAGAGAAACAAATTTGGAGTGAAGAAGTGTTGGAAAATCAGGTAAGATTTGCTTTTGAATCGTAGACACCTTGATCCTCTTTTATTTTTAGTAAAATACCTCCTCTTGTTGATGATAGATTGTCTCGATGGCCAAATTAATGTCCAAAGAAATCAGGACATTGAGGGAAAAGTGTGATACCTACGACATGAGTAAGGCTGAATATGAGAAGGATTTGAGGGAGGCTGCAAGCATAATAAGGGAAAGGGGATTGGAGATCAGGGACAAGAATGAAGAGATATTAAAATGGCGGTCCAGGCTTGCAAGCGTCGACATCGCCATGAAAGGGAGATGGAAGCATTTCGGGATGACTTGGTGCATGAGACCGCAAAAGCAGCCTTTGAAACTAGAATCCAAATGATTGAGGAATATCAAGCAGAGAGCATGTGAATTGGAACCTGAGTGAAGAGAAGATGGCTTTGCAGCGGATTCACGAGGAAAAAGCAATCGATGATTTCAAGGATCTAGAGCAGGCTGGTGAGGACACCGACCTGGGGTGATTTCTAGGAGAAGTTATTCCAGAGCAATACCTCCGACAAATGCCACCTGAAAAAGGTAAAATAAACTTGCTCTTGATGTTGCTGGGGTGGAATCCCTTAAGACAATTTTTATTTTGGTTTGGTTTGTAATAGGTCCTTAAGGGCCAAAGACAATCTTTTTTAAGTGTTGGGTTGGTTCAACACTTTTGCACTTTTACTTTGGTGGTTTGGATACATTATGGTTATTTTAGTTTAGTTATGGTTTAATGGTTTTCAAGCACGTCAAGGCTTGTTTCTTTTTGGATAATTTTTCGTATGTTTTTCACATATGGTGACATGATAGTATGTCGAATAATAGGTATTTAGGATGACATGTAGATGTCATAAACCGTAGATACTTAGATGACACGTATATGCCATAAACCGTAGATACTTAGATGACACGAATATGCCATAACCATAAGAATAATGCTTAAGATCAATCATCTAACTGAGTGGGAATGGGTAAGCTATATGAGTTTACCCATATAGGCCCACCCCACACCTCAATTAGTGAGATAACTTGCGCTCCAGCGAAGGTGTGGTAACCTAACTTCTTTAGAAAGAGGTAATTAACTCTTTAAACCTTAGAAGGGATTGTGTACCTTTACTTGAGAAGAGATGGCCAGCCTCTAACGGAGGAGGAATCGTTGTTCTTTGCATGCTTTCGATATGTCCCCATGTAAATGTGTCAATACCTCATAAGATAGAAACACGTTAAAAACGGACGCCAACTAAGGTTGACGTCTCTCACAAAGCATGTTAGAGACATCTTATCATGTAAATAATTAAAAAGATACATAGGAGAAAAGAATTAAAATACGATTCATACCTGGAAAGATGAGTTCATGGGAAGTCATATTTAAATGTAATACCTTTTGAGATGAATGGCGTTCCAACTTCGGGGTATCATTTGGCCATCCAAGGTTGCAAGGCGATATGCTCCTTTTCCGGCTTGTGCATCTATCAAGTAGGGTCCCTCCCATTTTGGGGCGAGCTTGCCCGCATTGGACTCCTTGGTATTTTGGAATGCCTTTCGTAGGACTAAGTCTCCTACTTGAAACCTTCTCGACCCCGACGTTTTTATTGTATGATCGGGCTACCCTTTGCCGATATGCCGCCATGCGAACTTTGGCCATATCCCTTAGCTCGTCCACGTATCAGTGGAATGTATCAAGATGTCTTTATTATTTTCGATGTCGCAAGCCGTATCTTGCCGTAGGTACAAGGACTTCGCCGGAATAATGTATTCAGCCCAAATACAAGTGAATAGGGGGTTTGACCAGCAGCATTCTTAGATGTCGTCCCGTCACCCCATAGGACCATTGGTAATTCTTCCGCCCAACGTCCTTTTTTCTCGGTTTAGTCTCTTTTTAAGTTGCCGATTATTATTTTGTTGCTAGACTCGCCCGTCCATTGGCTTGAGGGTGAACAGCGAAGACGTTACCATCTTAACACCCCAAGCCGTCAAGAAATCTTGGGTCCTCTTGCCGATGAACCGAGAGCCGTTGTCACAAATTATTTCGATGGAATTCCAAATCGGCTAAATATGTTCCTTTTGATAAAAGATATTACTTCTTTATCACGAACTTGCACATATGCCTCACCTCTACCCACTTAGAAAAGTAGTCTGTCATGGCCAAAAGAAATACTCGTCCCCGGTGCTCGGGAAGTTTTCCTACAATGTCCATTCCCCAAACCATAAACGGCCAAGGTGACAGGATAGGATGTAGCAATTCACTGGCCGGGTGCAGATGTCCCCATGTCGCCGACAGAATCGCATTTCTTTGCGTAGTCAATGGCGTCTTTTCTCATTGTGGGCCGTAAATAGCCCAACCTTAGAGCTTTAGTATGTAAACTTCTGCCCCGGTATGATTTCCACAATCTCCTTCATGCAGCCTCCTTGAGAACCCGATGGGCTCTATCTCGCTTCTAGACACCTTAAGTAGTGACTGCAGCAGATTTTCTAAACAAGAGATTATCAATAAGTACATATTTAGATACTCTTACCCCGAAGGCTCTCGCATTCTTCTCCTCAATCGGGATCGTATCATCTAAGAGATACTTGATAATAGGGGCTGTCCAAGAGGTTGATGCAGAGAGGAAGGTATGTCAACATCTAGGACGAACATCTCGAGATTGTCAATTGCCGGGATGTCAACATGCACGATTGGGATATTGGTTTGTGAGAAGCTTTTGAAGGCCGAACCCAAATTTGCCAAAGCATCGCCTTGAGAATTTTCTTCTCGCGGGATTTGTTCCAAGGAAAATGTTTTGAATTTGGCCGAAATAATTTTTACAATTTCCAAATATGTCGTCATTTTAGCATTTTTCGCGACGTAGGACCCATTGTATTGATTAACAATTAGTAATGAATCCATGAACACCCGGATATGCTTGACATCTAAGTCTTGGGCTGCCGTTAAACCCGCGATAAGTGCCTCGTACTCAGCTTCATTGTTGGTAGCCTTGAAGCCGCAACCGATAGATTGTGGTATTATGTCCCCTTGTGGCGATTTTAGTACAACTCCAAGACCTGTACCTCTCATGTTGGAAGCACCGTCCGTGTAGAGAGTCCAAATTTTTAGAATGTCATCATCTTGAAGTTGCCGTACTTCCAATTCCACCTCTTGTTGTAGGGTTGGATCGAAATCGCCCACAAAATCTCGCCAGTGGCTTGAGATTTTATTGCAGCTTCTAGGCTCGTACTTGATGTCGTATGTGCTTAACCGTACAGACCATTTCGCCATTCGACCCGACATCTCTCGGTTTTCTCATGACATTCTTAATAGGATAGTTAGTGCGTACAATAATAGTATGTGTTTCAAAATAGTGCCTTAATTTAATGTATGTGCTTATCAAAGCTAAAATTAATTTTTGTAAATGAGAATACCTGGGTCTCAAAGATCTAAGAGTGTCTTACTTATATAGTAGATGGGTTGCCGATTGCCATCTCGTTCGTTATCAAGATCGCACTTACAGCCGCCTTCGGATACCGCTAGGTAGATGTAAAGATGTTCTTCTATCTCGAGGTTTGGCCAATAAGGGAGGTGTCGACAAGTAAGTTTTGAGTTCCCGAAAAGCTTTTTCATGTTGGTCCTCCCATTGAAACTTTTTGTTCTTTCTTAAGATGTCGTAGAAAGGTTTGCATCGGTCTCGAGGATTTTGAAATGAATCTAGTGAGTGCGGCAATTTTTCCCGTTAGTCTTTGGACGTCCTTGACAGATTGAGGTGATGACAGTTGAGAATGGCGCGTATTTGTTCTGGGGCGGCTTCAATGCCTCTTTTAGTGACCATATAGCCCAAAACTTGCCGGCTTTCATTCCGAAGTTGCATTTAGCCGGATTAAGTTTCATATTGAAACAATCCAAGATGTCAAAGGCTTCGAGAGAGATTGCTAATGTGGTCCTCGGCCTTCTTAGACTTAACAACCATGTCGTCGATGTATACCTCCATTGTGTCCCCAATCCGATCCTTAAACATCTTGTTGACGAGCCTTTGATACGTTGCACCTGCATTTTTTAGTCCAAAAGGCATGGCAATATAACAATAAATACCCGAGGGGGTTATGAAGGCAAGTGTCTTCTTGGTCGATGGTTCCATCTCGAATTTGTTGAAATCCCGAGGACGCGTCCATGAATGTGAGGAGTTCGTGACCCGAGGTGGCATCAACTAATGAATCTATGTGCGGCAAAGGGAAAGGATCTTTTGGGCGTGCCTTATTTAAGTCGGTGAAGTCGACGCAAACTCGCCATTTCCCGTTTCTCTTCTCTACCACAACCACATTTGCCAACCATCTTGGATAATCGACCTCTCGTATCATGTTGGCTTTGAGTAAGCGCTCTACCTCCTCCTTGATGATCCGATTTCGGTTTCTCGCAAACTTTCTACGTTTCGGTGCACCGGTTTGAAGCCGGGATCTATGTTAAGTTTGTGAGTGATGACATCTTTGCTAATGCCTGGCCATGTCATCATGTTTCCAAGCGAAACTTTTTATTCTCGCTTCTTAATAGGTTCACAAGCTTCTCCTCTATATCTCGACGATATGTCAAGGCCAATAAGTACTTTGATGTCCGGTTGGAAGGATCTAACAATACTTCTTTCACATCATCCTCCCTAGCTTCCAGACTTCACGTACTTTCTTCGGTAATTGCTATGCTTGTTTTGGAGATGTAGACGCCTTCATTGAAGTTTTGTAACATTCCTTGGCCACCGTTGATCACCGTAAATCTTAGCGACACCCCAAGGTGTTGGAAACTTCACACATTGATGGTAAGTGGAGGGTACGGCCTTCATTCCATGAATCCACGGTCTTCCAAGAATTACATTGTAAGATGTTGCGCAATCAATTACACAAAACCGTTCCACGGTGTTGCCGAGGCCCTAGAGTATATTGGAAGCTTTATCTCCCCACTGCTTTCTTTGACTTCGCCACCGAAGCCTACCAAAGATCAAGATTTTTTGACAATCTCCGATTCCGGATGTTCATTTCTTTAAGGGTACCCAACATAATAAGATTGACGGAGCCGCCCCATCTACCGTAATACGTCGTATGGTACAGCTTGGCGATCTCGCAAGGAAATGACCAGACCGTCATGATGGGGTTCCAAAGCAAGTTATCACGATCACTTTCATCAAAGACAATTGGGTCCGGGCAAGGTATCGACATCCCGGGCCGTCTCTCTCGCTTTTCATCTTTGACTCCTTAGCATGTCGCTTTGCGGCGTAATAGGATGTTCCACATATTTCGAGCCTCCACTAATGAAGTTGATCACCTTTGTTGATGCCGGGAGAAACCGGTCTTTCACTTCATGAGGAGCTTCGTACTTTCAGCCTTTCTTCTTCTCGGATCCCAACAGCTCTCCTTAAGATGTCCTTTCGAGAGCAAGTAACCGATCTCCTTTCTTAATGCGATGCGCCTTCGCAACATGCCCAAAGTCTTCATGGTAAGCACACCATTTTGATTTGTCACGCCATCCCGTGGTTTTGTCCGTTTTCTTTGGCCATCCGGCTTTGTCTCCCAGGTTGCCCATTGCGCAAAGTACACCCGAAATATCAACGTAAAACAATAATCGAAATGTTAGGCACATTATCATTATCTTCATCCTCACCGTCTATTGAATTAATTTTGCTAGTGTCAATTTCTGGATAAGGATTGGGACGGTTGTTTCGCGATGGGACGATTCGGCCTTTTCTATCGGGATGGTCATATGTCGACGTCTTGGATGATGACTTTGATCTTCGCAGCCTCATCTTCCTCCGGCCTTATGAATCTCAATGCCCCGCTCCCGACTTCCTCCACCGCTTACAAGGAGTCATTACCAAATCTTGGTAATATCGCGAATCTTTCTTCAACCCCATTTTGAATGCTTCGTGGTCAGTCGACATGTCAAGATTGGGAATTTCCAAAGACCTCTTTATTGAACCGTGGACGTAATCCTTTAGGGTTTCATTAGGCCGCTGAGTTACATTGTAAAGGTCACTTGTCAACCTTTCAAATTGTCGATCGCATGAGAATTGGTTATAGAACATGTTGATGAGCCGGGCGTATGAACCAATTGAACCTAGGGGTTTCCTAATCAACCATTTGAGAGCCGGTCCAGATAAGGTGGATCCAAATCCCCGCATAAGCAAGCCTCCCTAATTGAAGTGGAATATGGATTATGTCCATCTTTTCTTGATAGTGTGCCACGTGCTCCTCTCGGGTCCGTGGTGCCGTCGTACAACTTCATAGATGGTACATCAAGCGCTTCGGTATGTCGACATTTGCAATTGCCGGGACAAACCGAGACCGATTGTAGCAGCTTTTGCTATCGGTTGAATTGGAGGAGTCACACTGCACGTTCATTACTAATTCTCCGAGATCCCGCATCCGTTTAGCTAGTGGGTTTCCCGCAAAAGGGTCACCATAGGAATACGATTGAAATTATTATTATTGAAAAGATTATTAAGCAAACCAGAGTTGTCCGTAGTAGTCGTGACAAAGTGTTGTCCTATAAATGGGATGAATGGAGTGAATCCCGCAGAAGATGGTGTCAAAGGGGTGTCCCCGGCAAAGATGTTGACATCATGAAAGATGTCACGGAGGAGGATTGCCCATTGGAATGAATTCATTCTCGAAATGTAGATCCTCCGGAGTTGTCAAAGTTGAGAACCCTTGCGCGCAAAGGGTGATATGTTTTCAAGCCGAGATGCTATGAGTTGTTGGTCTTTCTCGCATCTTAATCATGGAATTGGTCAACACCTTCGAATTGTTATCTTGCTGGTCCAACCTTTGATTCAACTCCGGTTAGGATACTCCGATGTCGCATTCGCATTGGAAGAGGTCGCCCTTTTGTGGAGTCTTCGTAGGTTGAGTTGGCCGAGATCCGGTCCGAGGAGGCGGTGGTAACAAGCCGGTTCTACCTCCCGATGTGGGAACAACGGTGGGACCTTTGCCGGCGGTGGACACATTGGTGGGTGCGTACATAGTGAATTCGATTAGGAAATGTTTCAAATAACCGATAAACCACGAGGCCCTCGGTGGGCGCCAAATTGTTTTGGTAGAAAAACAATAGAGTAGAATCTTAACTATGTTTAGTGTGTGGATTGAATAATAAGGAGGGAACTATGGAATTCGATTATATGGAACAAGAAAATGAAAAACGAGACAATGACAACGCGATTTGTTAACGAGGAAAACCTTGGAGGTGATAACCTCTTTGGAAAAACCCCGGAGTTAGGTCTCCAACCTTAAAGGTTCCACTATAATGATCACAATTACAACTTCGGAAGATAATGGAGAGGATTACAAGAGTTTGTGTGTAAAGTGTGTGCGTATGAGCATGAGTGTCATTTTCCGTCTCCATTTCCCCTTAAATACAAGTAACTAAGAAAGAGTCAAATATGGTTCCTACAATCTCGGCATTGTGGTTTATCTTTTCAACCTCCGTGAGACCAAGTCGCCCTAGCCGTTTGAAGGTCTGTTGAACGTGCTTGAAGGTTGTTTCCGCATTCCTCTCTTAATTACTGAAAAATAAGAATAATAATATTAGGAAATATTAGACAAGTAAATATTTAAAACAATACTTACAGTGTAATGACATCTCGTTATGCAGGATCAACTGAAGATGTCGTCATGTCAAAAAATGCCCACAACATTGTGGGTAAATTCAGGATTGCTACATCTTGAATAGTTGCCAGCATGTCGTCATCTTCACACCCGTAGACAAGGTAAAAATTACTTACATAATTAATTCATTATTTATTTATTTCTTTCTGTTATATTTAATTACAGGAATAAATGAACGTGGAAAAAACATGTTCCATGGACTCCTTTCAACGGTTGAAGAGACCAAGTCAAGATAAAGATAGCATGGCCGAAATTCTAGGGAAGTTTGTTAGGATTTAAGTTATCTTCTGTTATTTTTTCTATTTAAAAGCTCATGGCTGGAACACATCACACACACACGCATTACTCACACACAGTTCACAAACGCTTTGTAATCCGCCATAGCTTCCTCTTTTGTAACTCAGAAATATTAATACAATTGTTTGGGAAGGTAGGTGATCATAATCACTTCCCGAGGTTTTTTGCCGGCGAGATAGTTATCTCAAGGGTTTTCCTCGTTACATGATCGAGCCATCCTAGTTTCATTGTTACACCGATTATATTCCATTGCACCTTCCTCAACTTTATTTTGAATCTCTTTATTATTGATTATTTTTTACCAAAACAGTTTGGCGCCCACCGAGGGGCCATTGGTTTTTTAATCGGTTTAAAATCCTTACATTTCTACCATGTCTACCCAACCTATGACTTCCACCGTTAGCAAAACCATTCCTAGCAATGCGAACCCCCAAACCAGTAGCAGGCCAACAACCGGAGGCCAAGAAACATTGCCTCCTCCTCCGCCTATGAACTCTAGCAAGAAGCAGATATCACCATCTCCTGATCTTGAGATCAAGGGCATACTTGTTCAGATGAAGAATCAGCTGGATCGCCAACAGAATAGCACCTCCTTGATAGCCGAAAGCTTGATAAAGGTGCAAAGAGATCAAGAGTTGCTCTCCAAAAGAATGGATGCTGTCTCTCCTTATCGTCCCAGAGTCCTTGATTTCAATATTGGGGACAGCTCTCAAACTTGCAATGAATTCCTTCCGATGGCATCATCTATAAGGATGTCGTCATCACCAATCCTGACGTCTTCTCCCCCCATAACGACTTATGTGGCGATGTCGACACCCTTAGCCACCAGTGCCTACAGGATGACTTTTCCAGAAGGACCCATCTTCACTAATAGCACCGTCCTGACGTCCTCTGCAGATAATGCTAATCCTTTCGTTAATTTCAATACTAGTTCTGCTTTGGATAATACTGCTCGTACTACTAACCCTTTTGCAGGTACCTACATTGCAAATCAGCTTCAGGAGTTAAGAGATATAATCATGAATGTGCCAGGTGTCACCCCGCCTATCCAGCAGGTCTCTCCAACGTGTTACAATCAGTCTCGCTTTACTCCAGCAATTGCGCATGTCGACATCCCGAAAGGATTTAGCATTCCTGCTATGAAGTTGTATGATGGAATCTCTGATCCTGAGTAGCATGTCGCCCACTACCAAGAAAAGATGGAGATCGTTCGCATTCCGCTCCAAATTTGAGAGGCTTGTTTGTGTTGAGGGTTCGGTTCGACGTTGCTAGGACCGACATTGAAGTGGCTGATCCGTCAACCTCTTGGTTCTATTGGCTCGTTTGCTCAACTTATCAACCTGTTCAACAATCAATTCTCTTGCAGCCGACAATTTGAGAAGCTCACCAGTGATCTTTACCGTATCACCCAGCAGCCCACCGAAGCCTTAAAGGACTATGTTAACAGGTTTAATAAAGAAGTTCTGGAGATCCCCAACCTGGACATGGCGACAGCTGCAGAAGCTTTCAAAATGGGCTTGAAGAAGGATTCTCCTTACTATGAAGTTTTGGTGATGAACCCATGCAAGAAGATGGAGGATATCCGAAATCGAGCTCTAAGATTTATCAGGCTGGAAGAGGACAAGGTGCAGCAGTCCAAGAATCCTGACAAGGCTTCATCATATGACCATCCTGACAGGAAGATAGAGTCGTCTCACCAAAGACAGAGCAGATCAAGACCCTACCAGAGAAATGACCATAACAAAGTCAATTGTGTGGAAGATGATGGAGATGATGATGATTTTGATTCTCCTAAAATTTCTGATTATTGTTTCTCTGTTGATGTTTCAGGTATCCTGTGTGCAATGAGCAATCTTGGAGACAAAGCAAGGTGGCCTCGAAAGACTGACAAGTCATCCGGCTGTAGGGATAAATCCAAGTGGTGTGCTTACCACGAGGATTTTGGACATCTTACCGAAGATTGCATCGCCTTGAGGAAAAAATTAGTTACCTGTTGTCTAAGGGACATCTCAAAGAGCTCCTTGGGAACCGCAAGACCAAGATGGAGAACAAAGAACCCGTTGCAACCAGACCGCCATCTCCTCCACCGATAACAAAGGTAGTTAATGTTATTAGTGGTGGTTCTGATATTTGTGGTACTTCTTATTCTGCAGCTAAGAGATTTGCCAAGCAAGCTAAGGATGAGAAGCCCGAGAGATCCTCCAAGATGTCGCAGCTCACATCCCAAGATGTCATCTCCTTCGAAGAAAGCGATAGGGATAATGTTATGGATCCTCATCATGATGCCTTGGTCATTGCAATCCAGATCGCCAATTGCAAAGTCAGACGTATTCTAGTAGATGGAGGCAGTTTAGTAAACCTCATTATGCTAGATGCCTTAAAAGAAATGAAGATCCCTGAAGATAGCATTGTAAAAAGAACCTCCGTGCTTGTGGGCTTCAGTGGAGAAACCAAAAGCACAGTGGGTGAGATTACACTTCCAGTTTATGTAGAAGGTATCAACTCCATGGAGAGATTCTGCGTGATTGATAGTGCAACATGTTACAATGTAATTCTGGGAAGACCCTGGATCCATGGAATGAAGGCAGTGCCATCCACTTATCATCAATGTGTCAAGATGCTGACACCCTGGGGAGTTGTCAAGGTTTACAGTGATCAGCAGTCAGCTAAAGAATGTTATATGACTTCCATGAAGGCGTCGACATCTCCCAAGATGGCATAGCAATTAAAGAGAAAGGCCCGTGAGGTTCTGGAGGCGAAGGAGCATGACGTGAAAGAGATACTCTTAGATCCCTCAAACCCAGATCTCAAGGTGCTGATTGGTTAAGATGTTCCAGCAGAAATCGAAGAAGATCTTGTCAACCTCTTGAAAAGCAGGATTAGAAGCTTCGCCTGGAAGCATGAAAATATGACAGGCATCAGTAAAGATGTCATCACCCATAAACTCAACATTGATCCATCCTTCAGACCAATTCACCAAAAGAGACAGAAGTTCGTACAGGAGAGGAATATAATCATCCAGGAAGAAGTAGACAGATTGCTCAAAGCTAAGATGATCAGAGAGGCCGAGTACCCAAGATGGCTAGCAAATGTAGTGGTGGTAGAAAAGAAGAACAGAAAATGGAGAGTTTGTGTCGACATCACAGACTTAAATAAAGCTTGTCCCAAAGATCCTTTCCCCTTGCCACACATTGATACTTTGGTAGATGCTACTTCTGGACATGAAGTATTGACTTTCTTGGATGCATCTTCAGGATTTCAGCAAATCCAGATGGAGCCATCCGACCAAGAGGATACCGCCTTCATTACCCCAACAGGTATTTATTGTTATATTGCAATGCCTTTTGGACTAAGAAATGCAGGTGCTACATACCAGAGGCTGGTCAACATGATGTTCAAAGAGCAGATTGGGGACACCATGGAAGTATACATCGATGATATGGTGATAAAGTCAAAGAAAGCTGAAGATCATGTTCGGGATCTTACTCAAGCATTTGACATCCTGGACAAATTCAACATGAAGCTGAACCCAGCAAAGTGCAATTTCGGCATGAAGTCCGGTAAATTCTTGGGTTACATGGTGACGGAAAGAGGGATAGAGGCGAGCCTGGAGCAAATAAGAGCCATCATCAATCTAACGTCACCCAAATCTATCAAAGATGTTCAAAGATTGACAGGGAAAGTGGCAGCATTGAATCGATTCATCTCAAAATCCTCAGACAGATGCAAGCCGTTCTATGACATCTTGAAGAAAAATTCCAGATTCGAATGGACTGATAAGCATGAATAAGCCTTTCAAGATTTAAAGTTGTACCTGTTAACGCCTCCCCTGCTCTTAAAACCTCAAGAAGGTGAGCCATTATGTGTTTATTTAGCCGTCTCCGAAACCGCAGTTAGTGTCGTCCTGGTCCGTGATCAAGATGGCGTCCAGCAACCAATATATTATGTAAGTAAAACACTGCTCGATGCTGAAACCAGGTACTCACACCTTGAAAAATTAATATTAGCTTTAATTTCTGCTTCCATTAAGTTAAGGCATTATTTTGAAACTAATATCATTGTCATTCGTACTAACTATCCAATAAAAAGTGTAATGAGAAAACCAGAAATGTCAGGAAGGATGGCCAAATGGTCCGTTCAACTAAGCACTTATGACATCAAGTATAAGCCTAGAACAGCATAAAATCACAAGCACTTGCAGACTTTGTGGCAGACTTTAGTCCAAGCATGCAACCAGAAGTAGAACTTGAAGTCCAACAACTCCAAGATGGGGACATCCTGCGGAAGTGGACTCTATTCACAGATGGTGCTTCTAATATGAGGGGCATAGAGCTAGGTGTTGTCCTAAAGTCGCCACAAGGGGACATCATACCCTAGGCCATTAGTTGTGATTTTAAAGCCACCGATAATGAAGCAGAGTACGAAGCCTTAATCGTGGGCCTAACCGTGGCTCTAGACATGAACATTAAAGAAATACAGGTATATAGTGATTCATTATTACTTGTCAATCATTTTAACGGTTCCTATGCAGCAAAAAATGCCAAGATGACAGCTTACTTGGGCATTGTGAAAATTCTGGCAAGCAAATTTCAAATCTTCTCTTTTGAACAAATACCCCAAGAAGAGAACTCTCAAGCAGATGCATTGGTCAATCTTGGATCAGCTTTCAAGAGCTTATCTCAGACCAATATACCAATCATACATGTTAACATCCCTGCAATAGAAAGGTTAGAACTTTTTTGCACAGATGACGACATCCCAGATAATCAGATGGATATATCTTGGACGACACCAATAATTAAATACCTTCAGGATGGAACCATCCCTGATGAGGAAAAGAATGCTCGAGCATTCAGGGTAAGGATTTCAAGATTCATATTAATAGATAATGTGTTGTTTAAGAAATCATTTGCAGGTCCATATTTGAGATGTCTCGAAGCTGACAAAGCCAATGAAGTCCTAAGAGAATTGCATGAAGGATCATGTGGTAACCATTCTGGGGGCAGAAGCTTATATACAAAGGCTCTAAGAATGGGTTACTACTGGCCAACAATGCGTCAAGATGCTGCCATCTTTGCCAAGAAATGTGATTCCTGCTAGAGGCATAGCGACATCCTGCATCAGCCCGCAGAATTGCTTCATCCAATCCTCTCTCCTTAGCCATTCATGAGGTGGGGAATGGATATAGTGGGAAAATTGCCTAAAGCTCCTGGAGGGAAAGTATTCTTGCTTGCAATGATTGATTATTTCTCTAAGTGGGTTGAGGCTGAATCCTACGTGCAAGTTCGTGATAAAGAAGTCATATCCTTCATTAAGAAAAATATATTTAGTAGATTTGGCATCCCCTCTGAAATAATATGTGACAACGGCTCCCAATTCATCAGCAAGAAGACGCATGATTTTCTTACTAGGTGGGGAGTTAAGATGGTGACATCCTCACCTGTGCATCCTCAAGCAAATGGCCAGGCAGAATCAAGTAACAAAATAATCATCAATAACCTAAAGAAGAGGCTAGATCAAAAGAAAGGAAGATGGACAGAGGAGCTTCCATTTGTCCTTTGGGCAGATAGAACCACACCAAAGAACGCAACAGGCCAAACCCCTTATTCCTTAGTATTTGGAGCAGAAGCAGTCATCCCGGCAGAAGTCGTCGTCCCCATCCGCGCATTCAAGATGTTGACACCTGAGCAGAATGATGCCAACCTGAGTCATGATCTAGATACCATTGATGAGCTAAGGGACTTAGCCAAGATCAGAATAGCAGCGTATCAACAAAAGATTGCTAGATCCTACAACAAAAATGTTAGATTACAAAAATTCCAAGTTGGTGATCTAGTCCTCCGAAAGGTGTTTCAGAATATAAGAGAGCCCAATGCTGGAAAGATGGCTCTCAAATGGGAAGGGCCATACTTAGCTGATGCCGAAGCAGGTAAAGGCTCCTATTGGTTGTCAACTCTAGAGGGAGCAAGGATTCCCCGAAGCTGGAATGCCATTCACCTCAAGTCCTACTTTATGTAAGTTTCCATGATTATTTTTCAATGCAAATAAAACCAAGGTACGATCTTTACCATTCTAGTTTCGATAAAAATACTTGTTTCCGTTTTTGTTTATTTTTTGAATGATTACTGACTTAAGCATCGGAGGGGCGTTAGCTAAGCTAACGCCCACCCCTAACATGTTTCTGTTTTGCAAGGAAACAAGAAGCATTTGAATAAAACTCATTGGTAAACTAAGATGTTAGTATCCTTCCAAGAAGTTAACATCTTAAATCAGGTACGACCTTTTCTTATTTTTTGTTTAAAAAGTATTTTTTTCTAGCACTTTTTTACTTTCTTATATCAAATAAAATGTGACATCAGAAAAGATGTCGAAATCTCTCATTAACTTGTTATTTTGCAAGAAGTTGACATCTTAAACCATAAGTCTCCAACTCATTCCTCGTGAAAACAACCGTTTTGAGACTGGCCATCTCACCTCCGTTTAAGGTACTTAATCCCTTCAAAGGTTTAAAGAAATTACTTTCTTTCGTCGCTTTAAGGTTTAAACACCTCGCCTGGAGCGCACGATGTCAACCTTGGTTGAGGTGTGTGGTGGGCCCGTATGTTTAATATATACGAATTACCCATTTCCACTCAATCAATGTGTTAGACCCTAAGATTTTTACAATTGGTTATGACACATACGTGTCATCTAAGAACAAACGGTTATTGAGATTTACATGTCAATCTAAGTAATTGCAAAGGATTTCTACATCCACTCGGAAGTTGTCACTATCTACGAAGAGGTTAACATATCAACCTCCTAAATTCATTTTTCACAAAGATGCTTGAGAAAAGTTTTTCACCAAAACCCAAGCAAAAGTTTTTACCTACAGAAAGCATAAAAGTGTTGGACCTACCCAACACTTGAAAAAGCAAATTGTCTTGACCCTTATGGGCCGATTACAAACCAAATATTTAAAACATTGTCTTCGGGACGCAGCCCATTTCAAACCAAAGTTTTTAAAACCAAAAGTATTTTCAAACCAAAATAACCATTTACTTTATCCTTCATGGGGTGGCTACTGCTGCTGATGTTGCCGCTGCTCCTTCCTCAAGGATATCATCATCCATAGCAGCTGAAGATCCTTCTCCTACATCTTCTCCCTTAGCATTCAAGGCCTTCAAGAGGGAACGTTGTTTTTCAACATTCCACTCTGTATGCTTCCCAGCATGAAATTCCTCCATCATTTGAACTTTGATTTCTATCATGCTTCGGGCAGCAGAGGCCATCATGTTCTTCTTTATATCTTCAATCTCTTGCAGCTGGGTGTCTTGGATGGAAGACATTCCTTTCATCAAGCTTTCCACCTCATTTTGTAGATCTTCATTCTTCTTAGCCGAAGCCTCCCTCTGTTTCTTGATTTGTATAACCTCCAGCACCAACTTCCTATTCCTTTCCTCAAGACTGCTCATTCTTATCTTAGCTGCATCAACACCCTGCAAAAGCCAAAATTAGATCAAACTCTGAGAAGCCTTATTCAAATAAAAAATTCCTTTGAAAACTCTATTTTTTCAAGAAACTTACCACTGCAGCCCTAGCAAGCGCCTCCTCTACATCAGCCAAGCCTGTCTCATCAGCATTTATCACCTCCTTAGAACTACTCTTCCTCTTCTTCACCCTTGCTCCTACAGATGGTGCCTCCTTCTCTTTCTTAGGCACCAATAACTGATTGCTTGTCTAGGTTTGCCCAACGAAATCTTGAAGATCCTTTAGAGAAAAAGCAGCAGTAGACTTTGAAACTGTCAAGAAGACATGTTGTCAGAAGAAAGCATAATCCAGATACACAAAGGAAAAATCTTGTAAATCAAATTTTAAGATCTTACCATTAGACATTTCTGTAGACGGTGGTATCTCCTTATTTTCAGAAGTAGTTATGGCTTCAAGAGGCTGGAAGGATCGCTCTCCCTCTGAGAACTCCAACAATCTCCTCACATTCCCAATTGTCTCGACAGATGGAGGGAAAAGCTTAGCCTAATCAATAGCTGCAAAAACACAACCAAGAAAATTACAACAAGTAAGTGCGGGAAGTAAAGAAAAATTGAAGCTTGAAAGAGGGATACCTTCCCTATTCCATTCAGTCGCTAAGAAATCTCCTTCCTCCAAGGAATCCTTCTCAACAAAAAAGTATTTCGATTTCCAACCCCTATCATTCACGGTTACTTTCAAAAACAGAGGTTTCATGCTTGACCTAGTCTTAAGAAGATATCTCGTGGAACCAAAAGTTTGGAGCTCGTATACAGAGGCCAACTCCCTCAAACCTATGTCTAAACCTAATTCACGATTCACTAGCAAAACACAAGAAAAGATCCTCCAAACCATAGGCATCAGTTGGACAAAAGCCAGGTTAGTTTTTCTAAAAAACTCACTTATCATTGCAGGGAAAGGATATGAGAAACGTAGAGTGAAGGGGTATTCATAGAAACAAACCCATTGTGGAGATACAAATTCAGACCTAAGGAAAACATCAAAGGGCCTGAAGATGGTGGAGTCCGGGAAGCAATGACGATCTTTGACAGATTCAATCAACTCGTTGTTGAAAACACAGATCTCCTCATCAGGTTTTGCCAACAAACCTTCGCACGAAAAAACCCCATCCTCATCCAAACTCAAAGGATTTTTCGCAGCCTTGCCCTTTTTTGATTTAACCATTTTTTCAAAAAGCAAAAAGGAAGAAAAAGAGAGGGAAAGATTTTACCTTGAAGAAGAAATCACCGCCGTGAAGAAGGAGATGGATGAAAACGATTGGAAAAGTGAAGAAGAAAGTGAAAGGAACTCGGTTAAAAACCCTAGATCCTTGGGTAGTTACGCTAATTAAGTGGAATTAAACCTCTCAACTGCCACATATCTCTCTGAATTTAATTAACTGCACGAGCTTCTAGAAGGAAGTGGAAAAACTGTCCTTTTAAATTCATTTAAAGACAGTTTTTGGGGACAACTGTTGTGGGTAAATTCAAAATTGCTACATCTTGAATAGTTGCCAGCATGTCCTCATCTTCACACCCGCAGACAAGGTAAAAATTACTTACATAATTAATTTATTATTTATTTGTTTCTTTGTGTTATATTTAATCACATGAATAAATGAACGTGGGAAAAACATGTTCCATGGACTCCTTTCAACGGTTGAAGAGACCAAGTCAAGATAAAGATAGCATGGCCGAAATTCTAGGGAAGTTTGTTAGGACTTAAGTTATCTTCTGTTATTTTTTCTATTTAAAAGCTCATGGCTGGAACACATCACACACAAACGCATTACTCACATTCACAAACGCTTTGTAATCCGCCATAGCTTCCTCTTTTGTAACTCAGAAATATTAATACAATTGTTTGGGAAGGTAGGTGCTCATAATCACCTCCCGAGATTTTTTGCCCGCGAGATAGTTATCTCAAGGGTTTTCCTCGTTACATGATCAAGCCATCCTAGTTTCATTGTTACACCGATTATATTTCATTGCACCTTCCTCAACTTTATTTTGAATATCTTTATTATTGATTGTTTTTTACCAAAACAATGAGCATATTCATCAACTGTTCGACTACCACTACAAGAAAACTGTCATTTAGCGACGGATTTTAGCGACGGACACAATTCCGTCGCTAATAGCGATGGATTAGCGAGGGATCAGTGAGGGATAAAAAATAAAAAAAATAAAGCTGAATACGACAACTTTAACGACGGATTTAACGACGGACAATATTCCCTCACTATTCCGTCGTAAAAGTGGCGCAAAAAATTGCGCCTCTTTTTGCCGACGGTTTACCGACGGATTAACGAGGGATTGCAATTTTTTTTGCCGACGGATGTATTTCGTCGCTATAGAATTAAAAAAATAAAAAAATATTATTTTATTTTCATTTAGCGACGGATTTTTGAAAATAATATAACGACGGATAACTTCCGTCGCTATATAAAGTAAAAAAAATAAATATTATTTATAGAGATCTTGATCATGATCTCGTGGAAGAAAATGCTCCCTTAACTCTCTCTTCATATGGTTCCAACATCAGGTTGCCCTTCACGTAGCCTCTGTCTAGACAATTGATCCCACCATGCAGATGCACCACTACGCAATTTGTAAGCAACATATGAGACTTTTCTATCTTCTTTAATACGCATCAAACGAAAGAATTTTTCAACCTCCGAAAGCCAATCCAAAAATTCTTCAATAGATAACTCACCATTAAAGACCGGAATATCCGCCCTAATCTTGGGACGTTGGTCTTAAGGAGGAGGCTGTGCCCTGGCCTCACCTTCATCATTATCAGAAACCTCCCCACCCATCGGATCATCACGGTGGAGTTTTTCCCCGCGAGGACCAGCCCGATTTCGTGGGTTGGCATCACCGCCACCACCTACCCGCAACTGCACCACCAGAGCCGCAGTAGTTCTGCATGTTGTTGATCGCGACGCTCTGCATCTAACCGCATGCGCTCAAGGATAGCAGTGATGTCGCCGTTGTTTCCCCCATCGTTAGTCATCATTTCGTCAGAGAACCCTAGGATCGTCCGATTTCTAATACCAACTGATGTAAAGTAACGCAGCGGAATAGTAACCAAGGCTTGATTGAAATCAAAACCTTCTGTTGTTTTTAAAAAACTAAAACAAGTATAAATACTCCCCACACAACCCTAAACAACTTGGAAAAGGAAAAGACTAAAAACCCAAAATAAATCGTCAAAACAGGAATTAGGAAACAGATCGGATTCTGAAAAACGCGTCCTTCACGGCTCGTGATCGCCTTCACGAGTCGTTCCCTCCTTCTTCACTCGTGGTAAGAAGCATGACACCAAAAACAGTCGTGCTGGTTTTCTTCACGAGTCGTGCCCCGTGTCCTGTTGTGTCGCACGACATACCAAGCTTCCTGTCCAGGTTTGCTGCAAGGCTCCCCCTTTCGTCTTGGCTGCTCCCACCTTGAGACAACCCCCCGTGCACGACATCAAATTTCTCCTTCATTTCTTCAATTTCCCTACTATTCCTTCCTCCAACCCACTTCATTTCTTCCTTCAAAAATGAAGGAGATGAATAGTGTTGCTTCAAATTTGAAGCAACACTATTCATCTTCCTTCATTTTTGAAGTAAGATTTCAAATTATAATTTAGTCCCTCTAGTTTTTTAAAGTTACATCTTATTTATTATAAAAATTAAAAATAACATTTTATTATTTAAAATAATCTTAATTTTTTTATGTTTATATTGGGATAATTATTTGAGACAAAGTTAGAAGAATATATTAAAATATATTTTTTTCATGTCAATATATCATTTACATCAATGCCATTTTATTTTGTATTTTTTCTTTAATAATATTTTATTAGTAATTTGAATTATAAATCCATTATTTGAATTTTTATTTCTAAACAAAAGAGAAGGTTGAATATGTAAAAGGATTAAACTTTGTGTAGTATTTGTGAAATTATAGAAGTAGTAGAATGATGAGATGGAAAGGAAAGATGCTGAAAATATTCTTTTGGAAGTAAAAAATGAAGGAATGGATTGGAGAGGAAAAAAATTGAAGCAACATTTGAAGGAAAATTTGAAGAAATTAAGTAAAATTTGAAGGAATGCATTGGAGATGGTCTTATATAATTTATACTCCCATCAGTGATCCAACTCAACCTTTTAATAAAATATTTTTTTTTTACTTTAACTTACCTAAAATACTTATCATTTTATTTTTTAAATAATGTATTAGTAATAATATTTCTAAAATTATCCGTACAATTATTAAAAATAATTACTCATACAATTATAAAAAATGAATTTTGATATATTTTTTATTTTATTATTTTATATAATTATATAAAATATATTAGTTTTAAAAATATACTTATATAAACACATGCCACCCAATGAAAGGGTGACATGTATACAAAATCAAAAAAAAATTGTGACCCAACCAGGGGTAACCTGGGTTGGCTGGCCGCCCAAGGTCATGGCATTTCTTGACTTTCTTTCTTTCTTTCTTTTTTTTTTTTGGATCGTGACCCACATTGGAAAGTCACCAATGTGGGTAGTCTTAGAAGGAATGAAGGATGTTGCTTTTTAACCCACTAGTGATACACCCGTGCATTAAACATACAGATAAAAAACTATTTCAAAGAAAGTTAAAACTTTAAGAAATTATCCATGTATGAAATCATATATAATATAAACAACAAAACTATTTAGAGCCTCCAGAAAAGTCCACGTCAAAGGCCACGTCATCAGCCCCATTTCCAACTCATTTTTATTTCATTAAAAAATAAGATAATTATTGAGATAAATATTGTTCTTCAAATTTTTGAGATAAACTATGAATAAGAATCATATCTGCAATTACTGACATTTCAATTTTCAATTATCTCGAAAATTCCACAATGAATTCTTATTATCAGTTGACAAACCCCAACCAAGCCAATTGACGATTTGACAAATTTCAACGTCGACTAACCAAAAATCATCATGGATTTCTCGTCGGCAGCGGCGGAATCCCTCTTATTGGAGGATTTCGGCCAGAAGATGGATCTAACGCGGCGAATTAGAGAGGTGTTGGTGAATTATCCGGAAGGGACGACGGTGCTGAAAGATAATTAATACAGATCCAATCACTCCTCCCTCAGTTTGGTACAACATGAATCTCAACTCCTAAACGAAGATAATTTCTTTTCCAGGTTTGCCTTTCCTCACTCGATTTATGCAATTATTCTCCATGATTGAATCTCAGTTACCATTATTCATCTTTATCCTGTTTTGATTTAGTTTGTAGGTTATCAATTTGAAGTTCATAAACTGTAATTTAGTGCATTAATCTGTAAATTGATTCACCCATTTGGGTATTCAAAATTTGAACTTTTAGTTTATGGGTTCTCGATAATTCTTGCAAGAGTTGGGAAAAGACAAAGAATTTGCTATAATGAAGACTATTTCTGTGCTTGCTGATTGTGGGACTTTGTTTGGGTTCTTTATACTACTTTGTTTGGTTTTCTGTGCTTGAGTATTGTCTATTTTATTCTACAACACGCAATATATGTGTGGTGGTGTTAAATTGAGTTACTTCAAAGTTAAAAACCAAACTAATATGAGTATTTTTTTTATTTGCTTACAGGATGCTCTAATTGCATTGGTGCCAAGAGTAGTTGATCTTGTGGGTGGTAGAGATATATCTGTTATTGCTGCTGGAGGAATTGTGGACGAGTGTGGTTATGTTGTTGCGTTGGCCCTAGGAGTTAAAGTTGTCTGCCTCGGTACAAGGTATTAACCATTGACATGGATAATTGTTGTCATTTTATAATTCAATATATTCGTTCCTCTTAAGTTGATTTAGGGATTAGTATCATAATTATGGTAACCAAATTTAGCTTAAAATAGAAAACTTGCTCTTATTAGGAATATAATTAATAAAGATCCAACCACTCCTCCCTCAGTTTGGTACAACATGAATCTCAACTCCTAAACGAAGATAATTACTTTTCCAGGTTTGCCTTTCCTCAATCGAATTATGCAATTATTCTCCATGATTGAATCTCAGTTACCATTATTCATCTTTTTCCTGTTTTGATTTAGTTTGTAGGTTATCAATTTGAAGTTCATAAACTGTAATTTAGTGCATTAATCTATAAATATTATATAGGAGAGTTTTTTTCCATTCCCAGGTTAAGCCATGTGGCTTTATGACATGGAAATCCATGTCACCATTCCACAGTTTCATTGGCTGCTGCTTTTCAAAGGTGACTGCTGATTAATTGGTTTTCAAGGAAATGGCAGCAAATAATATTAGATACGTTTCTGTTCTTTTGAGATAAACACATTCCAGCATTGTGAGCATAGAAACAGCCTCAAATGTGCTTCTTTTTGTGATTTGATGACACAATAGTTGTGCAATTCACACACTTGTGGGAAATATGATGAAGTTCATTTCTGTTTACCGTATTTATGTGCTGTATAACTTGAATTCTATGAAATTAAAAGTAAAATAGATGTGCTGAACACATTTCGCCTATTAACTGGTCTGTTTGCCCTTTATCCTACTTTAAGCAATCAACAGTTTTTTTTCCAATGTAAATGAAGGTATCCAAGTCTGTCAGAAGAAGCGATAGCAGAGGCTTGCCCATACTGTCGCGAAAACTGCAATTGTAAGGGTTGTTTCGATTTTCTCATCAGGTCCCTTCTTATATGCTGACTGGACACGAAGCTCAAAATGTTCCCAAGGGTTCCCGAGAGCTTGATCCTGCAGCTTTGCCAGCAGAAATTCTTCAGGTCTTAACAAACAGGTGAATCTTTGTCATGCTTATATTTACCGTCTCATTAGCTACCTGAAAATCTTTCTGAACATCCTTTTTTTGCCCTGATATACAAACAACAGTAGCCTTATCAAGGACTAACCTTTTTACTGACAAAAAAACTGGTGTATTCCTGATATACTTCCAGTGCTTATGTTGATCAGCAGTTCTCATACATCAATGTTAAAATTTACTTCCATGAGCATGCTTTTGGTTCTTTCTTTCTTTTGCATTGTTTGTTTGAATACTCCCTATGTCCCAAAATGATCTTCCGAATTTTTTCGTTGTTAACTTTGAGCAATAAGTTTTGATTGATTTAATTATCCTAATGAAGATCTAAAAATTGTTGTTGATAATAGTGTTGATGGTAATCAATAACAAGTTTTAAATTTCATTTGTATAATTAAATCAATCTAAATTATTGTTCAAAATTTATTCGTAGCAACGACAAAAATGTGGGAAGATCATTATATTATTTTGGGATGGAGGGAGTATATCCAGGCTTGGCCCAATACCTTAGGCCACTAAGGCGGTCGGTTGACTTAGGCCCTTGAAATTTTAGTTAAATTTAGTGCCCCAAATTTCTAATGTTCTATTTATATATACATAAATTTCCAGTCCTCATTTGAATGACTGTTTGGTCCAGTGGTTATGGTTTTGCAATCAACTAAACAATTAGCAAGTACTCTTTTTATAATCCGATGCTTTTCTATGACGTGGTGTAGGGTGGTTATTCAGTGGTGTCCCGAGGAGAAGACCAACAAGTGCTGCATCTTGAGTATCTGATTCTGTAACTCCAACCATTGTCCTTGCAGAGTTCCTTCTCTTCAGAAAAACAATTTCTCTACAGAAGGTGAGTATCAACTTTCAATTATATACATATCGAATTGCCAAAGCATATATACAATGGTGTATTCTGAAGTTGTAGATGTATGTCCAGGTTCTTGCACATGTGTTGTTTAAGTAGGTGTGGCGGTGGCAACAGTGACTGATTTAGAGTTTGTATATGCAAATTATAGCAATGCAGAATACAACAGAACGGGAAAAGGATAACTAAAGTTTCAGTTAATCATTCAAAGATCAGACTCAGTCTCTCTATTCACTCTGGTGGTGTTCTCAATGTACGTCTTTGCAGAATTCTTTGCAACATACTGAATGAAAAAGATCGGTCCATTTTCCATTTTATACATCATTGTCTTTTTCTTTTTCGTTTTTTGAACAGCCAAAGCTGGTGGCAGTGCCAAATATAGTTGTTGTTACCAACCCATATGCACCTGTTTATCGTAGGCTAGCACAATGAAAGACGTGGGACGAAGATCTTTGTTGTTTGCTCGCTTACTGTTCTCTATTTCCATAATGCAAAAAAAAGAAAAAGTCTTTCTTTCCGTTCATTTTGCATTATCAAACTTTAATGGATCTTTCATTTACTTTAAGAACATATATAAGTAAACAAGTCAATTGCATTTTGAAATCAAAAGCAAATATCTAATGGCATTTTGTAATGAATTTCCGCAGCTATATCTATGAATTTTTAAGCAATTCCTTATTTGTTAATTAATTATTCTCTTGAAGCAATGTAGCATCATGTATTTCATGGATGTGTGTGCCCCATTTCCTCCAGTTTTAGTTTGTACACTCGATTTCAATATTTTTGTGTTCTTTCTTCACTTTGGCAGTTTATTTTAAATCAGTTTTAGTTTGTACACTCGATTTCAATATTGCAGTACTCATTTTTTTCATCCGAAATTAGGATGAAAAATTCGGGTAGGATAAGTGTTTTTTTCATAAATCCGAATATAGGCTTTTTTTATCCAAAATCAAAACAGAGGTTGTAAAATAATCTAGGATAATTAAAAAATTCGGATATACTACATATAATAGGATAATTAAAAATTCCGAAAAAATAAAAAATAGGATAAGTGGTGAAAATTGGATTTCTACAGATTAAAATTTGGATAAATCTTTTTCAATTATGATTATTTCGGATATTTCGGATATTTCTAGATTTTAATTAGAAAAATATAGGATAAGTGTTTTTTTTTTCATATACTAACAGAGGTTTTTTATAACTTGGTGTCTTTTTCAATTATAATTATTTCGGATTTATGAAATATTCAGAATGATTATACTAACAGAGGTTTTTTAATATTCAGAATCATTATGCTAACAGAGGTTTACGTTTTTTTCATAAATCGGATTTATTATAAATAGCAACAACCCATGAACCTTTTTTTTTTTTTTCATATACTAGCATACTAAAGAGGTTTTTTATAAGTAGGTCTCTATTTCACTTATAATTATTTCGACAGAGGTTTTTTATAAGTTGGTCTCTAATTCAATTATAATTATTTCGGATATTTCCGAAATTAGGATAAGTTTATTTTTTTTTTCATAAATCGGATTTATTAAAAAAAAAAAACACTTAGATAATTTTTTTATCATACTCAAATTTGTTGCCCTTTCCTTTGACATGTACCTCACGAAAACACGAACACTCTCCCTACTCCATTCCCACCTCCCAACATCTTTCCAAACGATTGATCCCTTATCCGAATCTCGCCCTCTCTCTCTCTGATTGTACTCACGCCGGCCTACCCCTCAGGCTCACCCCTCTTCCAAACTACGGATACCGTCTAACCCTTTCCTCATTTCAATTGTGCCAATGTTTCTTAGGGTTTCTTCAAAAAAGAAAATGAAGAACACTGAACTGAAGGGCGTAAATGGGGGTAGGGATTTTTGGGAAATGTTTGGGCGTAAATGGGGGTAGGGATTTTTGGGAAATGTTTGGGCGTTTGGGTAACTGATGGGCATTTAATTAGGATTAGCTTAATTATGGAAAATGGGTAATTGGGTGTTATTAATGGGTAGTTAGGGATTAAATGGGTGGGTTAGGGAGAATATAAAATAATAAAGGACATGCCATTTATGGCAGTTTACATTGGACTGTACGGACCAAAAGGGAAATAAGTTTACACTGGGCTGGGACGGAGGGAGTAATTATTTACTTTTTTTTAGACTGTTCTTAAATTATTTACATTATTTTTCTTTATTTTTCTTTTCTTTTTTTCTTTTTTTGTTATTTTATTTTTATTTATTTTTAGACTTTTCTTAAATTATTAACATTATCTAAATATATGTTCATTAATATTTGAGTTTTTTTTAGATTATACAAATGTATAGAGCATCTATGAAAAGAAAAACGCCTCTTACTGATGTGGACAACGATTCCATTAATTTATCGCAACGATCTTCTCAACGATTACCATCGGCGAATATTTCTAATGGTAATTTTATTATTTACTTTATTATTATTATTATTTTAGCATATCCATTAATATCATGTGTATAAAATTAAATTATAAGAATGCTTGATTTTATATTTATTTTTTTACTATCATTTTAAATGAATTTATTTTTATATTTAGTGGACTTATCATGGGGTAGTCATTTGATTTCACCGAGTAATCATCAAAGTTGTATTACGGCTCAAGGTAATATGTTATTGAATTTTGTCAATTTTGAAGTATTTTCATTATAAATATAAATTCCAAAAAAAAAATTGTAAGATAATAATACTTGATATACAGGTATTGATGTGAACCATACAAATGAAAATCTTACTCCTAATTCAACTCACGACCGTGGATCTATATGTATGATTTTCTTTGTTATTTTACAATATTTTTCCTATTTTATTTTTATTTTTAATTTCTTAATAATCTTTTATTGAAGAATAATTATTTTTCTTAATCAGCTAAATTTACGAGCATGGCATCAAGTGTACATAACACTTTCCATGGCACGCTCATTGAGCCAAAAAAAATTGGACGACCGAGAAAAACTATTTCTTCTTCTTTGGATTCTATCACGACAAATTTGTTAAAAGACGGTGGGAAAAGAAAAATGGGGAGACCAAGAAAGGTAGCTTCTTCTATTTTGGAATCTTCAAAGATAAATTTGGAGGTTGATAGATTCAGTCCTATATCGTAAGTTATATGTTGGCTTGTTTTTAGTCAACTATATATTTTAAAGAGCTAAAATAAATATATTAATCGTTCTTAACATTCTTTTGACATTGTAGGAACAAATAGTGTAACAGTAGCAAATAATATAACATTATTATCTCCTACTGTGAACTTAGGTAATGATTTTTTTTAATTGTTCAACATTTGATATTTTTAAATAAAACTATTTATTATCACAAATTATTATTCAATATTTTATGATAAAATATTTCATTAATACTAAGTCATCTATTCTATTTGTATACAGAATCCGCGTTTATAAACAATTCTCGCATGAATGTTTCAACAAGTGAGTCGTTAATAAATCAGAAGAAAAAATCCAAGAAAGCGCGCGTCGGTAGAAAGGAAAAAGATTCGGACGAACAATATAATACAGGTGTTTATTATTATTTTTTTTCTCAAGTATATATTATATTATTATTTGGACAGTATAGCCAATGAATTACTTACATAATTTAAATATTTATCAATATATTGTAGTTTATGGGGATATAGGCGATCCGGAGTACGAATGTGCGGAATGTGGTGCGATGTTCTGGTATGATGAAAGGTTAAAAAGTACTCAAGCATCAACACAGCCTAAATTTTCATTATGCATGAATGGAAAAGTTCGGATTGACCCATTATTGCGGCCACCTAAGTTATTGAGTGATCTCTTAGAGAACAAGCATGAAAAGAGTAAAAGTTATAAAGACAATATTCGAGCGTACAATTCTATGTTCGCATTCACTTCAATGACCGGTGCAGTTGGACATGGCATAAACAATGGTCGTGGTCCTTATTCGTTTAAATTGAAAGGAAAGAATGATCATATGATAGGTTCTTTATTGCCTAATGACGGCCATCCCCCGTTTCTTTCAGGCTTTATATCTATGACACGGATAATGAAGTTAAAAATAGAATTAATGCTTTCAGGTACGTTTTTATTTGATTATTTGAGAATTATAATTTATATAACATATATTGTATGACTATCTTCTATTTATATGTCTGATTCTTTCACACAAGCAGGAAAGATAAAGATAAGCCTTCTCCATTCGATGAGTCATTTGTTCCGATTTGAAAAATATGATAGATGTGCATAACCCTTATGCACGGGCGTAAGAATGGCAAGCAAATATTGGAATGAAGAAAGATATTAAATTGAGGCTTATAGGAAAGCGGGGTAGAGATGGTAAACCGTTTAATATGCCGACACGGCCTCGAGGTCGCCGCTATAATTGAAGGTGATATTGATGATTCGGGTGATGTCAGGGACATTGTTATTGAAAAGCAGAATGGGGATCTGAAACATATTCATGAATTTGATAAATCTTACCTTCCTCTATATTATCCTCTCATTATTTGTATACGGTGAAGATGGATATTTCACGACATTCCGAGAAATAAACCTCCGGGGCAAAGAGATCAAGTTTGTCACTAAAAGATTTTTTATCTTTTCGACTTCGGAGAGGATAAGAGAAGGATCACGGCTTATGAGAAGCGGTCGGTTGCTGCAGCAATTTATGGTTGATGCATATGTTATGATGGATACACAGAGGCTTCAATGGATACGTCATAATCAGCCTACTCTTCGGATGGAAACTTATAAAAATCTTTCGGATGCATCGGTAAGGGGAGGTACCGGCGAAGCATCTGGGAGACGAGTTATATTGCCATCCTCTTATACCGGCGGGCAGCGGTGGATGACTCAAAATTACCAGGATTCTCTCGCTATATGTAAATGGACCGGGTATCCGTCACTTTTCATAACATTTACGTGTAATCCTAAATGGCCGGAGATTACGAGATTATGTAAAAAATATGGCAATAGGCCTGAGGATAGGCCTGATGTATTAAACAGGGTATTTAGATTGAAGCTTAATCAGATGATTGCAGATTTCAAGGAAGGCCAAGTATTTGGCACCCCAAAAGCAAGTAAGTAAATCTTTAAATATTATTTGTTTTCCTCTTATTGTTTTGTCATTTATATTTTTTTTATTAGCATGTTCCTCTTATTTTGTTAATTGATTCATGCAGTTATATACACGGTGGAGTTTCAGAAGAGGGGCCTTCCGCATGCTCATATTCTTCTCTTTCTTAACCGCCAGGATCAGGGTCATAATCCTGAAGATATTGACAAGTGGATTATTGCTGAGATTCCTGACAAGGAGAAATATCCTAGATTATATGAGGCAGTTGCTGAATATATGTTGCATGGACCATGTGGTGCTGCTAATCCTAAATCTCCGTGTATGGATCACAACAAGTGCTCAAAAAAATTCCCTAAATCATTCAATGATCGCACTCGTGTAGATGAGAATGGGTATCATGTATATAGGCGAAGAGACACGGGTTTCATAATTGATAAGAGTGGAGTTGCTCTCGACAATCGTTCAGTTGTCCCATTCAATCCATATCTTTTGCTAAAGTACGAAGCTCACATAAATGTCGAGTACTGCAATCAGAGCAAGGCAATCAAGTATTTGTTCAAGTATATAAATAAGGGAACCGACAGGATATGCCTTGCAATCGAAAACGATGAGGTGAAAAGGCAAATTGATTGTCGATATGTCTCTGCGTGTGAAGCTATGTGGAGGATTTTCGGATTCGACATACATTATCGGACCCCTCCTGTTGAGCGCTTGGCTTTTCACTTGGAGGGTGATCATAGTATCCCCTTCAAGGACGGAGACTTTCTTCCTGATGTTTTGGATAAAGCGACAGTTAAAGAATCTCAATTTATGAAGTGGATGGAGTATAACAGTATTCATTCAGATGTTCGGAAATATAAATATTGTGAATTTCCTCATCATTTCGTATGGGATAAACCTAAACGTGAATGGCGTCCGAGGAAAGATAAACGTTTTGCAGTGGGGCGTATTTATCATGTTCCAATGAATTGCGGAGAATTGTATTACCTCAGGATAATGTTAAATCATGTAGCGGGTGCCATGGAATTCAAGGATTTGAGAACTGTAAATAGCGTTGTTCATCCCGATTTCAAATCTGCATGTTACGCTCTGGGATTATTAGATGATGACAAGGAATATGTTGATGGAATTATAGAAGCGAGTCATTGGAGGTTGCCCGATAGTCTGAGAAGACTATTTTCTATGTTGCTACTATCTAATAGTATGTCGAATCCGGGAGAGGTATGGGAGAAGACTTGGCACTTATTAACTGATGATATAGAGTACAAGTATCGGAGGATGTACGATAATCCGGGTATTCCGTTCCATGTTTACATATTTGTTTTACAATAAATATCAATTATGATTTTATTTCTACTTTACAGTTATATACAATATGATTCTATATATTTATCTATATTAATATATTTATTTTGTTTTTTATAATTTCAGGTTTGAAATTAATTAATGAACAGTCCGTAATCTTGCTTTGGCGGAAATTGAGAAGTTAATGATCGAGAATTGCAGCTAGCCTCCATAAATTTAAAGACATGCCTAAACCGGTGGGCAATGTGATTGGTGATGCGATAAATAAGCTCATTCTGGATGAGACATCTTATGACATTGATGAGATGAAAGCTGAGCACTTCAGATTACATCCTCGCCAATGTACTCGAGCAAAAGAGTGTTTATGATAAGATTATGTCTACCGTTGATCGAGGAAACGGTGGTGTGTTTTTCCTCTATGGTTATGGTGGTACGGGAAAGACCTTCTTATGAAAAACACTCGTGTTCTCGCATTAAGGAGCAGGAGAGATATTGTTCTTCCCGTTGCTTCCAAAGGGCATAGCTTCATTGCTCCTTCCGAAAGGTAGGACCGCGCATTCTAGGTTCGGTATCCCGATACAGGTAAACGAGAGCTCAACTTGCAAAGTAAACTAAAGTCGGTACGGATGAGGCAGCACTTCTACGTAAAACCAAACTAATTATATGGGACGAAGCTCCAATAGCTCATAAACATTGTTTTGAGGCTCTCGATCGTAGCCTCCGAGATATTATTCGTACACCCGAGGGGAGATATTCCAATAAACCATTTGGAGGTTTAGTTATTGTATTCGGTGGTGACTTCAGACAGATTTTACCTGTTGTTCCTAAAGGGAGTAGGCAGGATATTGTGCATGCCGCACTCGTTCATCCAAAATATGGAATGACCGTGAGGTTCTCGATTGACGCATAATATGAGACCGCAGTAATTCTTAAATAGCCTTTATTCATCTGCTTAAATATTTTTATTTCAATTTAAGTAATTTGTATATATTTAACTTAATGTAGGGTGATTCTACTTCTCATAATTCCGAAGAGATAAGAGATTTCGCTCAGTGGCTCTTGAGTGTCGGAGATGGGATTGCCGGTGGAGATAATGATGGAGAAATTGACATTAACCTTCCTGATGATATATCGATTCGAGAGGCTTCGCATCCTATTGCAAAAATAGTCGAATCTATATATCCCGACTTATTGCAAAATAAGGATGTTGAAGGATTCTTCCGCACTAGAGCCGTGCTTGTTCCAACAAATGAGATTGTCGATAAAATAAATGATTATGTCATGTCACTCTTTCCAGAGACGAAGTTGAATATATGAGTTCGATGCCATTTGTAAGGATGAGGATGATGAAAATGGTGTCAAGATATATTCTCACCTGAATTTCTAAACACTATCAAGTGTTCTGGATTGGCAAATCACATTATTAAGTTGAAGGTTGGGTGCATAGTAATGCTTTTGAGAAATCTTGATCAAGCTGCTGAATTGTGTAACGGCACCAGAATGATTGTCACTCAATTAGGTAAATACATTAATTTTTTATTTTTCATATACATATAATTTAATACTTAATTTTGTTACATATATGTAGGTAAGCACGTAGTCGAAGCCAAGATGCTTTCGGGAAAGAATGCTGGCATGAAGGTGCTTATTCCTAGAATGATAATGTCTCCGTCAGATGTGACAAAATTTCCGGTTAGATTCCAAAGAAGGCAATTTCCACTTACCGTTTCTTTTGCTATGACAATCAACAAGAGTCAGGGACAATCTCTTTCCCATGTAGGACTATATCTTTCACAGCCTGTTTTCAGTCACGGACAACTTTATGTAGCATTTTCCAGAGTAACCAGCAAGAGAGGACTTAAAGTTATTATTTGTGATTCAGATGCTCAAACATATGACAAGACGCTGAATGTAGTCTACAAGGAAGTTTTCGACAGACTCTGAGAATTTATGTCGCACAATTTGTGGTTAAACAAAAGTATTGAAATTTATTATTATTTTCTTTGTTTTTTTTTGTTTTTCTTTAAATATATAGGAGATGGAAGAGATTATGTTGACACTTAGACTCACACTATTAAACTCACGCTATTGTAATCATATCTCTTCATCTTCCTAAGTTGTAACACTAATATCTTAATAATTTTTTTGGTTAGGCAGGGACCTAACCTCCCGTGGTTTTGTGCCGGTGAGATAGTTGTCTCAAGGGCTTTCCACGTTACATCATGTGTCAACATCTTTTTTCTGTATTAATTATATTCCTAATATCCGCTACATATATTATCAATTTAGATTTATATTGTTATTTAAAAATCAATTAAAACACATAAATAATTATTTACTTAATAAAAAAATTATTCACCGTCGGGTACCGACGGGTTACTGACTAGTTATATATAAAGATAAAATAGTAATTGTTAAGACAATGATTTTCCATATAAATTGATGATAATGTTAATGAAATAATATTATAATTTTTTAATACATTTCCTGTACACAACATTAGTTATTATAACTTCAACATAAAGATACTTATTTTAGAAAAATAAGTGTCAGGACGAAGATGGAAAATGCTAGATTTAGAAGTTATCATGAACACAAGTAAACACTCAATTCAGGTGGGGAGGGGGGATAGTAAAAATCATTTTGCAGATCAGGATAAAGAAATGTTCAAGCAACATCTGTCATGTTTTGAATAGTTCAGACCCATACGATTATACATGTTTTAAAGAGTGTTTTAATGCAAGGAATACATATGACGATTGTTTTAACTAAATTTCCTTCTTTATTTACCATAGAGTTCAATTTATTCCTTACCGGGGAATTTTTCTTAGAAGTAATTTTCTGAGAGAAGTTCCATCTTCTGGATCAACAGCTAAGAGATTTTTAACCTGATAAGATAGGAACATGAATAAATGAACACAACAACCAATAAACAAAGAAGAACATGGAGTTTTCTTGAAATTTTCTTTCTCATATAATAACGTAAAACCCACTTTTCCAACTAAACGAAGCGCAAGATACAATATCCTACATTAGGATCCAACACAAAAGTTCAGGTTTACCCTCTGAAAAAGAAGGACCATATATTCTTGACTTATAATGAGAGCTTTCTCGTTTTTGTGGTTTAATCCATCTCGAAACAGATTAGTCGAATTCCATGTGAAGTTTGAATACCGGTGGTTCAAACAAAAATAACAAAAAATAATATGCATTCCCGAGATTAGTTCTCAAAAGGTGATTTCTAAAATATTATTTTGCTTTTAATCAATAATAAAATTAGACGTTTATTTTGGTACAGAGAGTAATCGATTTCATAAATCTTCACATGATTACATTTAAATAAAGATTTTCAATATGATACAACCATGATTTGATCAGAGGCATATAATTAACTCTTATATAAACCAATATATTCCTTCCCTAAAAGAAGAAAAACCTACTAACATCAATCTTCTCTAACAAAGTTTCCTTTTGAGACTATATCTATTATGTTAATGTGCAGCCGCGCCTGGAGCTGAAGCAACATGACCAGAAGGATCCAAAAATGGTTGAGCCGACTACGAATCTTAATTATGTGATATTTTAATTGTGTGTTTGTATGTGGATGATTTGATATTCACAGGAAATAACCCAAGGATGTTTGATGAATTCAAGAGAGCTATGGCGAATGAATTTGAGATGACGGACATTGGCTTGATGTCTTACTATCTCGGAATTGAGGTAAAACAAAGAGAGGATGGCATTTTCATTTCTCAAGGAGGATATGTCAAAGAAATTCTCAAGAAGTTTGAGATGGAGAATTGCAATCCCGTGAACACCCCCGTGGAGTGTGGAAATAAATTGTCGAAGCAAGGAGATGGTGAGAAGATTGATCCCACATTTTTTAAAAGTCTTGTTGGAAGCCTGAGGTACTTAACTTGTACAAGGCCAGATATACTTTTTGGTGTTGGACTTGTGAGTCGGTATATGGAGGCTCCTAGTACATCTCATTTGAAGGCAGCTAAGCGAATTCTATGGTATCTTAAAGGTACAATTGATTACGGGATCTTGCACTACTAAAAATCATATTTATTGAGACGAGAAAGGGTCTCATTAAGTTGCCTAAAATAGAATCTAGTACTGTCCCTGTTTGAATTAGGATAAAACAGGGACAAATAGGGGTCTCAATAAGTGGGTGTCACAAATATTTTAGAGACGGCAATTGCCGTCCCTTGACATAAATATTACATATTAAAACAGGGACCATTAGAAAATGCTGTCCCAAATTAGGGACTATTAGAGAATTGCTGTCTCAAAAGAGAGAGCATTATAGAATTGTTGTCTCAAATTTTTATAAACAGAGACTATTGTTAATTTCTGTCCCAAGCAAAGTGTCTCTAAAAGACATATTTATTGTAGTGTTGTATACATCTTCTCAAGATAATAAGCTTGTTGGTTATTGTGATAGCGATTGGGCTGGTGATGTTGACGATCGAAAGAGCACCTCTGGGTTTGTCTTTTTTATGGGGAATTCGACATTTTCTAGGAGTTCAAAGAAGCAACCTATTGTGACTCTTTCTACTTGTGAAGCAGAATATGTGGCTGCTACTTCTTGTGTTTGTCATGCTATTTGGTTGAGCAGCTTATTGAAAGAGCTTCACTTACCACAAGAAGGTCCAACAAAGATATGTGTTGATAACAAATCCGCAGTTGCATTGGCGAAGAACCCGGTGTTTCATGAAAGGAGCAAGCATAAGTATCATTTTGTTCGAGATTGTATCACCAAAATGGAGGTTGAGCTGGAGTATGTGAAGTCCCAAGATCAAGTTACTGATATTTTCACCAAGCCTTTGTCGTTCGAGGTGTTTCGGAAGCTACGTACATCTCTTGGTGTAATGAATCTAGTTTAAGGGGGGATGTTGAAATAAAATAATCTAGATTCAACTTGTTGTTTCTAGAATGGTTCAGGAGATTCTATGCATGAATGGAGGAATGTGTCCTTTGGTATTATGCATTTACTTACTAGATTAGGATGAATACTTTTAATTATGGTTCATGTAATTAGCTTAGATGCATGCCCATATAATAATATAAATACTCATGTAGTAGGTCATTTTGTAACCATACGAGTATCAAAGTATCATAAGAGAGTTGAATAAAATACTCCACCTCCTCCATTATATTATTTATCCAACAATTTATTTTGTAACTTGAGTTATCCATTTCCAACAGTTTTTATTACCTACGTCCCAAAATGATTCAATGAATGTCCATAATGGCTTAGGGTTAGTTTGGTAACATTAAGTATGAAATGTTGGTTGCGGAATAAGATGTTTAATGAATAAAAAAACAGATTTTTTATTTAGCAGTTACATACACACGTAAAGCATGAAAAATCATCTAGCATAAAAACCAAAACCTTGATTTAAGATAACAGGAGATGGATGACAATGCACCTTTTGTAAAGAAAAATGAGAAACAATATTATTTAAGTTGAAGGGTGGTTTACAACTTTGACAAATAACACAAACAAACATAAGGTGGAGTTTTCAGCAAAAATAAAATATTTTTACTTGGATGTTCTTGCTAATGTTGTGACCCTTTATAACAAAATCAGATAGAGAGAAGGATCACTGTTGCTATGATTGATAAGAGCGATCGAACCTATACGAGCAATCAATTCCTCGTGATTTCTCCTTTTGCAAATTTGACATCTTGTCCAGTTCCATCTCACTTTTTCTTTAATGGGGTTGCTTGAACTTGGGTTTGTTTGCTCAGCGACCTACAATTTATTTGGGAAGATATCGTGTCCATAAATAACTCTTATTTTGTGTCTCGGTATGACTTTTTATGTAAGTGATTACTAACACCATCGTAGCGAGCAACTTCTTTGTCAGCACATTGCCATAGCTAAAGTTCTTCCTCAAGTTCGTATTTCACATTTGTGCATCTTGGCATCTCGAAAGAGCACATGTTAGACATAGGTTAAGTCTTTAACGTAGTGGACATACCTTGCTTAAGTGTCGAGTGTTAGCAAAGTTGCAATTACGGAAGAAAATAAATTACAAATAAAATCACAGAACATAAAATAGAAACTGAAACAGAAATATAAACTGAAAAGAAGAAACAAGATGGCAGCAACAAATTGGTTGTGCACGAGCCCTGATGAATCAGTCTCCTTAAGACTTATTCGTCCCCTTACCAATAGTGCTTGAGGCTGCCTTGGACGCGAGTCTCTCAGGATAGAACGTGCGGACCCGGGGCACTTTGCACCTAAAGTTCCCGGCAAATTGGCAGCGTGCCTAGACAGTATCACCACGATGCAGTATGCAAGGAGGCCAAAGGAAGTTTGAACAATATGCAGCGAAGAGAGAGTGGGAGAAGTTGCAGGAAAATTGGTGTGTAAAATGGTTTGTGAAGACTCCATTTTATAGCTGCCTTGAAATCAAAACTGATAATCAACCATAATCACAAAATTATTACAGTAATAATTTCGTATATGATTCTGATTTGGCTGTTACAAGGAAGAGAAATCAAAATCGAATTAACTCAGTTTCAGTTACAGTTACAATGAGTAAATGGGAGTAAATTTCCGAAATCAAAAATAAATTTTCGAAATCAAAAATTCAAAATTTTAGCAAAAGGTGGGCTTGCGCGGGTAGGCCATTTCGGAGCTACATTCGTGTCCGACGCGTACGCACATGAGTTCGGTAGCCCCAAGCCTATTTTGGACCATGATTTGCACCCCCCTGCGCACCCGTGCGTGAGAGAGAGCCTCTATGCCGCACACAATTACTACTTACATAAAGTGTAGTAGTATTTAAACTATCTAACTTTCACATTCCCATTCAATGTGGGATATCTTCTTTTTCCCACTTCCAACCCATCATCTTTGAGCCTTAATATTTCATTCATCCATCAACCATCTTGGACAAATAAATATTCGATTTTAATGTTTTCATGGAGTAGAATACAAATCCATAATCAATTTGGTCATTTAACAAATAACCCATTTAGGAAATAATCTCAAATTTCCTTCACACCCACTATTTTTTCCAACAATCCCCCACATGAAGGAAATAATGAGGAAATGGTGATAAAGTCCGACAGTTGACACCTGCATAGGATAGGTAGGGGTTTGCCCTTTGAACATTCCCTTGTAAAATATATTTACTCTACTCGCTAATCAGTAGACATGATGTCCTTGAACTGTTCAGCTTATTGTGTAGCCGATCATATACTTTACACAGGTATCTCCCTAACACACTTCAATTCTCATGACTATGTTCATTCACGGCCCTGAACATAATGCCTGGTTCTGTGAGAGGGTCTAAGAATTGAGCCTCACGCAATTCTCCTCGAAGCGGCCACACTTCTCTCTCACATAGGTGATTCTTAAAGAATCATTAAAAGCTAGATGCTTAACCTTTTCCTTTCGAGATGTCACTTAAGGAATGGGTTTGGGGATGATTCCCCCACAGTGACACTACAAGTCTTTTAACAGTTAGGTTGTCCCTTTGAAAACCTAGATCTTGGGATCTCCAGTCAACTAGGTGGGGTTTTCCGCTGTGTTTAACTTCTAAAGAGGCTTTAGTCCCATTCCTAATGTCAAACGTTCAACTACCTCTTTTGTTAACCCTTTCGTTAACGAATCCGCTAAATTATCCTTTGACTTCACATAGTCAATAGATATGGTACCAGTTGAGAGTAGTTGTCTTATGGTATTATGTCTACGACGTATATGTCTAGACTTACCATTATACATATGACTTTGTGCCCTACCAATTACAGATTGGCTATCACAATGTATACAAATTGCTGGCACAGGCTTTGTCCACTTTGGAATATCTTCTAAAAATTGGCGTAGCCATTCGGCTTCTTCACCACACTTGTCTAATGCTATAAACTCAGATTCCATGGTGGATCTGGCTATAACAGCCTGCTTAGAAGACTTCCATGATATAGCAGCACCGGCTAATGTGAATATATATCCGCTCGTAGACTTAGAGTCTTTGATATCTGATATCCAATTAGCATCGCTATATCCTTCAATTACAGCTGGATGTCTAGTATAGTGTAATCCATAATTATGAGTATATCTTAAGTACCTTAGTACTCTCACTATACCCTTCCAATGGTCCTTCCCAGGATTACTTGTATACCGACTCAGTTTTCTTACAACATATGCAATATCTGGTCTTGTACAACTCATTAAGTACATTAGACTTCCAATGACCCTCGAATACTCTAATTGAGACACAGGTTCGCCTCAATTTTTCGTTAAATGTAGGCTTGTGTCAATTGGAGTATTTGCCATTCTATCGTCATCCTTGTTAAATTTCTCAAGAATTTTATCCACATAATTTGATTGACTGAGTACAAGTCCATCGAATATTCTAGAAATTTTCACACCAAGGATCACATCCGCTACACCCATATCCTTCATGTCAAACTTCGAGTTCAACATATCCTTTGTTGATTTAATCATTTTATCACAGCTTCCTATGATAAGCATGTCATCTACGTAAAGACACAAAATAACATAGCCATTTTCAGTGCTTTTAACATAGACACATTTGTCACATTCATTGATTTTGAATCCACTTTCAATCATGGCCTGATCAAACTTTTGATGCCACTGTTTTGGTGCTTGTTTGAGGCCATACAATGACTTCACTAACTTGCACACTTTATTTTCTTGCCCTGGAGCAGAAAATCCCTCTGGTTGTTCCATGTAAATCTCCTCTTCTAAATCTCCATTTAGAAAGGCAGTTTTTACATCCATTTGATGTACTTCAAGATTTCGCAAAGCGGCAATTGCAAGTACAATCCTAATAGACGTAATTCTCGTAACCGGAGAATATGTGTCAAAGTAATCAAGACCTTCCTTTTGTCTGTAACCTTTTATTACAAGTCTGGCCTTATACTTATCAATGGTTCCATCAGCTTTCATTTTCCTTTTAAAAATCCACCTATATCCTAGTGTTTTACTTCCCGGAGGAAGATCCACTAGTTCCCAAGTGTGATTTTGTAAAATGGAATCAATCTCATTTTTGAAGGCCTCTTTCCACAAAGGCCCTTCCGAAGAGCTCACGGCCTCTTTATAACTTTGTGGTTCACTTTCAAGCATGTAGGTTAGAAAATCCGATCCATAGGATTTTTCTATCCTACCTCGTTTGCTACGTCGAGGTTCTACCTCCGCTTCATCATTTTCATGATGATTTTCTTCTCCTACTTCTTCTTCTATTGAATCATACGTCCGTTTAGATGAGCTTGCCTCATCTCTTTTACACGGAAACACATTCTCAAAGAAAGAAGCATTTCTTCATTCCATTATAGTATTCTTGTGTATATCTTGAATATTCGATTCATGAACAAGAAATCTATAAGCACAACTGTTTTGTGCATATCCAATAAATATGAAATCAACAGTCTTAGGACCAACTTTCACCCTTTTAGGTGGAGGTACAGCTACCTTCGCAAGACACCCCCACACTCGCAAGTATTTATAACATGGTGCTCTTCCATGCCATAATTCATATGGGCTTTTGTTTAATTTCTTTCGAGGTACCTTATTTAACACATAATTTACCGACAACACGGCTTCTCCCCACATGTTAGAAGGTAATCCCGAACTTATCAACATGACATTCATTGCTTCTTCCAATGTTCGATTTTTTCGTTCGGCAACACCGTTTTGTTGGGGTGTATAAGGTGCCGTGGTTACATGTTTAATTCCATATTGAGCACAAATTACCTCAAATGGAGACTCATATTCCCCACCACGATCACTTCTTAGCACCTTAATTTTCCGGTTTAATTGATTCTCAACTTCATTTTTATAGAGAATAAACTTCTCTATAGCTTCATCTTTACTTTTGATAAGATACACATAGCAATATTTTGTGCTATCATCAACAAAATTTATGAAGTACTTATTGCCACCACGTGATTGTGTTGATTTAAAGTCACATAATTCCGTGTGAACTAACTTGAGTGGTTCACTATTTCTTGTTATTGAATGGAATGAAGGTTTTGTAAATTTTGCTTCAACACAAGGTTCACATTTGTGTTTGAAATCAACTTTAAATTTTGGTATGTAGTTCAAGTTAATTAATCTACGAATAGCATCATAATTAACATGTCCTAATCTACCATGCCACAAATGGGAAGACTCAAGCAAGTAAACGGAAGAATTATTCATTTCATTAACTTTGGGCTTAGTAGCCATTACATTCGGTTTCACTACCATAACACTAAGCTTAAACATCCCATCATTCACATAACCTTTTCCTACAAACATTCCATTCTTGGACAAAGTGACAACATCGGACTCGAACACAATACGAAACCCATGCTTAATTAAAAGCGAGCCGGACACCAAGTTATTTCGGATATCAGGCACATAAAGTACATTGTTGAGAGTCAATTCCTTGCCGGATGTCATCTTCAAAACCACCTTCCCTTGACCTTTGATGTCGGAAGTGGCGGAATTCCCCATAAACAACTTTTTGCCATTTTCCATAGCTTCAAAAGTACTAAACATGTCTTTATTGGAGCACACATGTTTAGTAGCACCGGTGTCAATCCACCACTGATTTGGATTCGAGCCCACCATATTCACCTCGGAAACTACCGCCGCAAGGTGCATATCGGACACATCTCTAGCAATGTCTTCCACCATGTTTGCCTCACGAGCCTTCTTTGGAGCCTTACATGTTGACGCCTTGTGGCCTTCACCACCACAATTGTAACAAGTTCCTGTGAATCTCTTCTTGGAAACCCCACCTTGAGGCTTCAAGTTGAATGACCTTCTAGTTGTTTCAACCTTAGCTTTACCCTTGCCTTTGCCTTTGCCTTTGGAGCTTTAGCCATGCTCCACCACATTAGCTTTGGCCACACTTGGGTTAAACTTTTTCTCGGCAACTCTATTGCCTTCCTCAATACTAAGCCGAAGAATGAGCCCTTCAAGATTCATCTCCTTTCGCTTATGCTTCAAGTAGTTCTTAAAATCATTCCAAGCTGGAGGCAACTTTTCAATCATTGCAGCCACTTGAAAACTCTCACTAAGAACCATGCCCTCGGCATCAATCTCATGATAAATTGTTTGCAACTCGTCAACTTGAGTTTTCACGGTCTTAGAGTCCATCTTAAAATCAAGGAAACGGGCAACAATAAACTTCTTTGTTCCCGCATCCTCAATTTTATACTTGTGTTCCAAGGACTCCCATAGTTCCTTAGCATTCTTCTTCCCCCTATACACATTATAGAGAGAATCAGACAAGCCATTAAGAACATAGTTCTTCCAAAGGAATTCCCCATGTTTCCAAGCATTAACCGTAGCCACGGTTGTCACATCCGTCTCATTCTCAGCCACAACTGGCATATCTTCTTTCAGATACTTAGCCAAATTCAGAGTGGTCAAGTAGAAAAACATTTTCTGTTGCCACCACTTAAAGTCGTGGCCAACAAATTTTTCAGGCTTTTCAGCATGGGGGGTTGAGATGTGCACTGTTTGAGGATTAGTCAAAATAGAAGTGCCTTGAGAACCAGAGCCATTTCCAGTTCCAGTTTGGGTCACAGTCACAGTTTCAGTTCTAGCTTTGTTAGTCCCAGTTGCCATTTCTGAAACAGAAGCAGATTATTAGTCTCAATGTTTTCTGTAACTCGTTTCCTTCTATAGGAAATAAGTCTTAAGATTGTTAGCAAAGTTGCAATTACAGAAGAAAATAAATTACAAATAAAATCACATAACAGAAAATAGAAACTGAAACTGAAATATAAACTGAAAAGAAGAAACAAGATGGCAGCAACAAATTGGTTGTGAACGAGCCCTGATGAATCAGTCTCCTTAAGACTTATTCGTCCCCTCACCAATAGTGCTTGAGGCTGCCTTGGACGCGAGTCTCCCAGGATAGAACGTGCGGACCGGGGGCACTTTGCACCTAAAGTTCCCGGCGAATTGGCAGCGTGCCTAGACAGTATCACCACGATGCAGTATGCAAGGAGGCCAAAGGAAGTTTGAACAATATGCAGCGAAGAGAGAGTGAGAGAAGTTGCAGGAAAATTGGTGTGTAAAATGGTTTGTGAAGACTCCATTTTATAGCTGCCTTGAAATCAAAACTGATAATCAACCATAATCACGAAATTATTACATTAATAATTTCGTATTTGATTCTGATTTGGCTGTTACAAGGAAGAGAAATCAAAATCGAATTAACTCAGTTTCAGTTACAGTTACAATGAGCAAATGGGAGTAAATTTCCAAAATAAAATAAATTTTCGAAATCAAAAATTCAAAATTTTAGCAAAAGGTGGGCTTGCGCGGGTAGGCCATTTCGGAGCTACATTCGTGTCCGCAGGACGCGTACGCACATGAGTTCGGTAGCCCCAAGCCTATTTTGGACCATGATTTGCACCCCCCCTGCGCACCCGTGCGCGAGAGAGAGCCTCTATGCCACACACAATTACTCCTTACATAAAGTGTTGTAGTATTTAAACTATCTAACTTTCACATTCCATTCAATGTGGGATATCTTTTTTTTCCCACTTCCAACCCATCATCTTTGAGCCTTAATATTTCATTCATCCATCAACCATCTTGGACAAATAAATATTCGATTTTAATGTTCTCATGGAGTAGAATACAAATCCATAATCAATTTGGTCATTTAACAAATAACCCATTTAGGAAATTATCTCAAATTTCCTTCACACCCACTATTTTTTCCAACACCGAGTCTTCTTGATATTTCTCCCCCTTGATCTTTGGCTTCTTTTCGTTTACGAGCTTTGGATCATCCAAATTCATGTAGGCCAGTTCAAGTACTGTCCTTTACTTTGAACCAACTTCGACTATGCTTGCTAATGATTTTAAAGTGTCGTTATTGTCTAGAATGTCCTTATATTCAACGTTGATCATTGCAGCTACATCTTCAAACCATCGACCTTCGTCGAAGTCAATCTATTCTTTGCTTTCCACGTTGTCATCAATCCAACATTCTTCAGTAGTAACTGGGTAGGCGTGGTCCTCAAACCATTCTTCCTCTTCTGGGTCGTCTTTATGAAGACTTACATCTGCGAAAGATGCTTCCTTGTTCCATTCTTCTTCATTGTCATACTGATCTTGATTAGTGAACACATTTCCTTCTACAACCTTTTTCCGAAACGGACAATCTTTTAGAAAATGCCCTTTACGACCACAGTTATAGCACTCATTGTTTCGCCTCCACTCATCAGGTCGAGAGTCATTTTCATTTCTCGTCCTAGTTCCCCCTGCACGGGAGCATCCTTTGTTCCTCGACACTTCCAGCTCGTCTTGAATTTCTTCTTTCTTTTTCCATCCCACAACAATGCGTACTTGTTGCCTTCCTCGACCTTGGTTGCTAAACAGTGCTTCCTCTGAACCATTGCCTTTGGTGTTGAAGACCTGGACGTATGTTTATCCAAAGTTTCCTGGCTGGCCAACAAACTCTCTAATTCCAATGGAGATGGTTAAGTGGCCCAACCACGAATCGCAGTAACTAAACCCTTTGGATGATTATTCTTTTCATCCGTTGCTCTTTAATCTTTGAGTCCACATCTAACTTCGAGATTTCATGGCACAAGGATTTAAATTTATGGAAATATTGACTTACAGTTAGATCTTTTTGCGCAGTTGACATTAGCTCATTCTCGAGCATCTGTAGACGAGCCTCATTATTCCTTGAAAATAACGTCGCATATGTATCACATATCTCTTTTGGAGTTTGTGCATTCTCGATATGCTCCAAAAGTTCATCCTCGACGCTAATCTTTAGCGCGTGCATAGCCTTCCCGGCTTTCGCTTCTCATTTTTGGAATGCTTGAGTGTCCTTTTCTGGTGGAATGGTCTCACTACCACCCACGACATTCCATAACTCTTGTCCTTGTAAGTACGACTGCATATGTTAGATATTGGGGTTCGGTTTTGATGATAATCTTGGATATATGATTGAATCGTATATTATCCACTTTCCAAATAAAGTATTTCGACCCTTATTTCCTGGGTTACACGAAATCTCTATTGGGATAAGACAATCACACAATCGTTTTCTAGGCAAAGAAGGCAAATCTAAACTTGAGAATTGTTTTGTTTTTCGTCTCTTGCAAAAGAGATCAAACTCTGTTTTTAAACAGATGGGAAGGTATCAGTTTAGTTTCCATCAGTCATGATTTTAGCCAACCATTGTGTCCTTTCAGTTTGAAATAAAACCTGTTCAGGAACTGCTCGGCCGAGTCATGTGCCTTGCTCGGCCGAGCAAAGATGTCCAAAGACTTTGGCTATGGCAATGTGCTGACAAAGATTAAATGGAAGAATTGCGGCAGTGGGAAGATTCATCGCTAAATCCAGTTCCATCGACCTACATATGGAAGAATAGCGGCAATGGGAAGATTCATCACAAATGTGAAATACGAACTTGAGGAAGAACTTTGGCTATGGCAATGTGCTGACAAAGAAGTTGCTCGCTACGATGGTGCTAGTAATCACTTACATAAAAAGGCTTTAATGGGGTTGCTTGAACTTTGGCTATGGCAATGTGCTTGAACTTTTGCAAATTTGACATCTTGTCCAGTTCCATCGACCTATCAAAGAATATGTCGACCTACATAATCCAGACGTAATTGCAATTCCTTTCTTAACAGGATTCCTACAAAATAGGAGTTATTTATGGACACGATATCTTGTGCCAATCTGATCCGTGATTTAAGGGATTTGGTGCAATCCTACCACAATTATAACTCCTCCAACGCCTATAAATACTTGGCAAACTCAACCGTTCCAAGGTAATTGCTATTTAATATTTTGAATACATCTGTTCATTATATTTTATCAGCTCTCTATACACCGTACTTACTCTCACGCCCGAGGGTCTTGGCCGGAGACCATTCCGGCTAGTCGTGGGTACTATTCTCAGGTCAAACGCCAGGAGATCTATCTTGCTGATTGGACGGAGATTGATCCAGCACAATTCTTGCAGCATCAAGTGTGTTTGGTAACATTAAGTATGAAATGTTGGTTGTGGAATAAGATGTTTAATGAATAAAAAACAGATTTTTTATTTAGCAGTTACATACACACGTAAATCTTGAAAAATCATCTAGCATAAAAACAAAAACCTTGATTTAAGATAAGAGGAGATGGATGACAATGCACCTTTTGTAAAGAAAAATGAGAAACAAAATTATTTAAGTTGAAGGTTGGTTTACAACTTTGACAAATAACACAAACAAACATAAGCGACTTCCTTTCCTTTTCAGCAAAAAAAAAAAAAAATTTACTTGGATGTTGTTGCTAATGTTGTGATCCTTTATAACAAAATCAGATAGAGATCAGAAGGATCACTGTTGCTATGATTGATAAGAGCGATCGAACCTATATGAGCAATCACTTGCCTTGTGATTTCTCCTTTTGCAAATTTGACATCTTGTCCAGATCCTTTTCACTTTTTCTTTAATGGGGTTGCTTGAACTTGGGTTTGTCTGATCATCGTGGGTTAGTTCATATTCCTGAAGAGCAACCACAAATTGTTTAAAACAAGGGCATTGATATAATATTTCATATTAAATTTAGCTTCCTTACCAAAAAATAAAAAATACTCCCTCCGTCCCACGTGAATACAAACTTATTTCCTTTTTGGTCCGTCCCACGTGAATACAAACTGCCTAAAATGGAAATAAATTTATTATTTTATATTCACCCTACCCCACCCACTCATTCTCTCTCTTCATTTCCTACCACACAATTTATTCAACCAACTCCACTCATTCTCTCTCTTCATTTCCTACCACACATTTTTATTATCTTAATAATATTTCTTAATTATCGTGCCCGGAAAAATGGTTTGTAATAAGGTGGGACGGAGGGAGTATATGACAAGCAGGGGCGGATCCCATGTTGTGCCATGTGTTGCCTAGGCACAAGTGGAAGGATTGAGGGCATCTACATACCTTTTCAACTTGCTTTCCTAGGTTTACAAATTCTTGCCATTCTATTGCCTTCTGAATATTCAGCACCACGTCATTCATACTAGGCCGTTCGCCTGGGTTCTCTTGCAAGCTTCTCCCTATAATATCAGTCAATAAAGTTAAGGATTTTTCCGACGTCTCCCCTCGGATTTGAGAATCAACGTTTTCCTGGGCCAGAATTCCTAAATCCTTGTAGTTGCTCTCATCTATCAGATCCCGAGGCAATTTCCCGCATAACACTTGGAATAATACAATACCGAAGGCAAATACATCTGTTTTCCTCGTTACACGACCTAACATCAGAAACTCTGGCGCATAATACTCACGATCCGTGCCGAAAAATGTGGTAATCATGTCTAGGCCAGCAAAGGAGAACATCTTGAAGTCAGAAAGCTTACCAACCCAATTCTCACCCACAAAAATATTTCCCGGATTCACGTTCCAATGAACTTTTCCTTTCGGAAATTCATCGGTTTCAGTATGAAGGTGTTGCAACCCGCGTGCAGCACCAAGGCAGACGTTGAGTCGTTCAAGCCAAGAGAAAGAAATACAACTTCCTTTTTCCAAATAACGAGATAGGCATCCCTTTGCCATGTATTCATAAACAAGTATCTTACAACCGGATTCGAGGCAGTAGCCGATCAGAGAGACAAGGTTGGGGTGCCAGTGTTGAATATTGGACAAGGTGCGGATCTCTCTTTCAAAGTTTTGAGTGTTGTCTTTCAAGAGTTTCACAGCAACCGGAGTTATTTTTGAGCCAATATAGATCCCAGCGAAATACACCGGTGATTCATCACCTAGACCAATGATTCTTCTATCAAACTTATTTGTGGCTGCTTCAATCTCCTCGATTGAAAACTGGCGGCATCTTCTGTACAGCACCAATCACATGCATTGTTTAAGCCAATTAAAAGTGTGAATTGAATGAAAATTACGATGATTGAAAAGTGGGCCCCTATCAATTGCAATGATCACATACCTGAGATTCAGCAGCACATCATCAAGCACATCTGTAGGCTGTTTGCTTGGGCTTGGTTGCAAGTAGGTCTTCATAGACAATATAATAGCGCATTAGAAAGTGAATAAGAGAAGTGGAAGGAATAAAAGAGGACCTTTATATATATACCTCTTCATCACTGTCATCAAGTAGGTCTTCATAGACAATTGTAGGCTGTTTGCTTGGGCTTGGTTGCAAGTAGGTCTTCATAGACAATATAATAGCGCATTAGAGAGTGAATAAGAGAAGTGGAAGGAATAAAAGAGGACCTTTATATATATATATATATATACTAGAATAAGCCCGTGTTCGAGAATACGTTATTTATTTTTATTTTTTTAATTAAGCCCGTGTTCGAGGATACGTTTTTTTTTGAATTAAAAAAAAATAAAAATTTAAGGGCAAAATGGGAAAGGGACAAAATGGGAAAGGGACAACTCTAATTTACTATAGATACCTCTTCAGTGTCATCAAGTTGCTTTGGTTGGTTTTCGGATTCTTGGCATTCTTGCAGTACCTTCTCTAGATCCAGCACCACCTTCTCCATAGTAGGCCGTTTGCCTGGGTTCCCTTGCAAGCTTCTCCCTATAATATCAGTAAATAAAGTAAAGGAATCTCCCGACATCTCCCGTCGAATTTGAGCATCAACGTTTTTCTGGGCCCAAATTCCTAAATCTTCATTTTCATCGAAGTAGTAGCTCTCATCCTCCCTATCCCAAGGCATTTTCTCGCATAACACTTGAAATAATACAACACCGAAGGCGTAAACATCTATTTTCCTTGTTACACAACCGAACTTGTGATATTCTGGTGCAAAATACCCGGAAGTGCCTTTACGATAAGTGACCATCGAGGATTTGACTTGGCCAGCATTGGACAACTTAAGCATCCCAAAGTCAGAAAGCTTACCAACCCAATTCTCACCCACAAGAATATTCCCCGGCTTCACATCGCGATGGATTAATCCTTTGGGAAATTCATTGGTCTCACTATGAAGGTGTTGCAACCCGCGTGCAACATCAAGGCAGATGTTGAGTCGTTGCAGCCAGGACAAAGGCTTATCTTTTTTCTTTTTCAAATAATCTGATAGGCATCCCTTTTCCATATATTCATAAACAAGGATCTTCTGACCGGATTCGTTGCAGTAGCCAATCAGAGAGACAATGTTGGGGTGTTGTATCTTGGGTAGCGTCTGGATCTCACTTTCAAACTCCTTAGTGGTGTCGTCTATCTTGGTTTTTGGAGCATTCAAGTATTTCACAGCAACAGGGGTTTTCTTTGAGCCGATATAGATCTCAGCGAAATAGACCATTGCTTCTCCTCCTTTTCCAAGGAGCTTTTTCTCAAACTGATTTGTGACAGCGTTGATCTCCTCGAGTGAAAACTGGCAGCATCTTTTTGATGAGGAGGAGGTTGACATATTTGATTCTTATGCCCTTACTCAAGATTTTCTTCACCCAAGTAATCTGATGATCCAAAAAGCTTTGATAAGGAGAGATAGTTTAAAGTTGGAAGACCATGGATGGAAATAAGGATTTGAATTAGATCCAAAACAAGGCAGCCTATGAGATGCAAATGACCCCCATAAAAGATTCTTACAAGGTTTTTCCAGATTGATGTTCTATATATGTAGTGTTTGAATATATATATAGAGAAACTAAAATTTCAATTCCTATAGAAATAGAAAGATGAAATTGGGAAGAGCAATTAACATGGAAATATACATACAGTTAGTAGATAGTAGTGTAATGTTGTAGCAGATCCACCGGTGGTAAGTTGAAGATAGGAAGGGAAGGGAAGGGAAGGGAAGGAAACTCTTCTGGCTTTAGATTCAATCTTCAAAACAATCTTGTGGGGAATTTCCTTGGCAAGCACTCTTGAGGAATTACCCAAGAAAGCAGAATTTGGCCAGCAAGTCAACAAAAGCGATCGCCCAAGTCATTCTTTGCTGCGGCCGCCCTTCTCCCAAGTCAACGCCCAAGGCAGCCATTCCCAAGTCAACGCTCCAAGCCAAGTTCCAACGCCAAGGCATTTTCGAGTAGGCTGAATTGGGCCTCCTTTGTTTTTTTTTAATTGATTGGGCCTTATTCCATTTTCTGGACCTTAATCACCAAAGCCTTAATCAATCTCTTCCACATTAATATAAATAGTTGATATTATCATTTTTAGAGTTAAAGTTTTATTTGGTAGACAAGAGGGAGGCTACTCCCCCTTTTGGGGATTTTTTCATTTTCTTTATCTTTGTAAGGTTTCTTTTTTTATTTATTTTATTTTAATGTTTTTCTTTTATATCTTTATGTTAAGGAGTAGCTAATTTAAATAGTTTCATAGGTTGAATTTAACATTATCTATTTAATCTATGTCATAATTATTTTGTATTTCCAAATTTGTTTTCTCTCTAGTTCTTTTGAAAGTATTGCTATCTCTCAAGTGTGAAGCAATATACTATTTTCAGATAAATACATAACATAATCAGTGTTTTCTTAGTAAGCTCATTAGGAATCTGATCCAAAGAGTACCCGACAGATAGCTTGGCAGCCAAGCCATCTTAGCAATAGGAAAACCTGTAGCTTTTGAAGCCAACGAACGCTGAGGACCTGGAAACTCTAGGATTCATCTCAATCACCATAACCTCTCCATCTACAGGGTTCACAACAAACTGAACATTTGAACCACCACATTCAACTCCTATCTATCTATATATTAAAGCAGGTCATCCTATGGACAGTCAGAACGCCAAAAATTTTGCCAAAATTTGAGTGGCACTTTTGTAATTACTCTGTTAAGTTGTGGCAAATTTGAATCAGGAGATTAATTCCTTTTATATATATAGAGAATGTAAAGAGATATAGAGAGAGAGATAGCGATGTGGGATTAAATCAACCAATGTCCTTACGTTTTATTACAAAAGGAATTAATCACACATCGCTATTTCTCTCTATATATTATCTATATATATAAAATTTTGGCAAACCAACTCAATTGGTTGACCGATCCAAAGCATGCCTCCTGACCGATCCAAACCAAGTAAATTGGTTGACCGATCCAAAGCATGTGTGACTTGGTTGACACATCCAAAGCATGTGACTTGGGATACCATGTTGCGAAATTAACCGGACACAAGAATCGGTAAATCAAGGAGAAATTAACCGGATACAAGAATCGGTAAATCAAGGATCTATAAATCATTGATATGGTGACCCGTCAATAATAAGTGGATGACCGATCCAAACCAACCAGGTTGTAGATGACCGATTCAAATCAACCAGGTTGTAGCTGACAGATCCAAACCAACAATTGTAGCTGACCGATTCAAACCAACAATTGTAGCTGACCAATCCAATGTAGTTGACTGATCCAAACCAAAAAGCACACATGCTGACCGATCCAATGATCCAATGTAGTTGACAAATTGAAAATGAAAATTTGTGGAGTATATGTTAGAATATCAGTCAGTGAAAGAGGTATTGCATCAACCTGCGACCTTACCTTAGTCTTCCAGGGACAGAAACCGATCCAATGTCGTTCACCGATCCCAACAAAAAAACCCTCAAACTGACCGATCCAATGTTCACATTAACCGATCCAAACCAAAAAGCCCACAACCGATTCAAACCAAATGGTACAAACTCCGTCTCACTTTAAATTATGCAATAATAATTATTAATAAAGAAAATTAAATAGAGATATTATTTTTTCCATCTCAAATAAATACTGTAAAAAATATATTTTTATAAAAAATTATAATCTTCATTTCAAAAATATATATTACTTTCGACTGAAAATGAATAACCAAAAAATAATACTACATTTTTTGTCCAAAAAATAAACATTACTTTCTTTATCACAATGAATATTTTAAATAATAATTGGCTTTGGGTAAATTTGAAAAATGAAATCAATAAAATCAAAAATCATTTGATTATAAAATGAAATCAATAAAATCAATAATTATTTTGAACCATAGAAAGAAAGTATAAAATAGTAATTAGTAAAAATTGAAAAATGAAATCATGCCATCGGTCAAGGCAAGGCCATTGGTAAACAATGAAATCAGCCATTGAACCATAGAAAGAAAGTATTAAAGAAAGCCTCACTGACAGTGACCGATGCAAACATACATGTTAATAAAGTATAGTAAATACTAATATTTACTGACCGATGGAGCTGGCTTGCGAACTTTAAGTTATTGACAGTGACCGATGCAAACAAACAGGTATATAATATAACCATGTAACCGATTCCAGCCAAGCAAATACAAACTCCGTCCCACTTTAAATTATAAAATAATAATTATTAATAAAAATTATAAAATAATAATTATTAATAAAGAAAAATAAATAGAAATATTATTTTTTTCATCTTAAATAAATACTTTAAAAAATATACTTTTATAAAAAATTATAATCTTCATTTCAAAAATAAATATTACTTTCGACTCAAAATGAATAATCAAAAAATAATACTACATTTTTTGTCTAAAAAAATGAACATTACATTCTTAATCCCAATGAATATTCAAAAAAATAATAAGGTCAACGGTTGACCGATCGATTCAAGCCAAGCATATGACCGATCCAAACCAAAGCAAATGACCGGTCAATAAATAATACTAAGCAAACAAAGGCATATAACCAATCCAATAACTGATCTAAGCAATTGACCATAACCGATCTAAGCAATTTACCGTTCAATAAATAATAGTATTATACTTAATGTCAACGGTTACTATGATTGACCGACCTCAAACAAAACATGCAAATAACCAATTTTTATTTTTGGATATAGAAAATAGTACAAAACAAAACATGCAAATAAATATTACTTTCGACTCAAAATGAATAATCAAAAAATAATCCTACATTTTTTGTCCAAAAAAATGAACATTACATTCTTAATCCCAATGAATATTCAAAAAAATAATAAGGTCAACGGTTGACCGATCGATTCAAACCAAGCATATGACCGATCCAAACCAAAGCAAATGACCGGTCAATAAATAATACTAAGCAAACAAAGGCATATAACCGATCCAATAACTGATCTAAGCAATTGACCATAACCGATCTAAGCAATTTACCGTTCAATAAATAATAATATTATACTTAAAGTCAACGGTTACTATGATTGACCGACCTCAAACAAAACATGCATATAACCAATTTTTATTTTTGGATATAGAAAATAGTACAAAACCCATCATCTTCTCCTCCCTCCTCATTTTTTCTATCATATCAATCTCTTTTTAAAAGTGATAATAGTAAATCGTCCACTTTTTGAAGTTGAAATAGTCTTTTTTACCAAATTCTGAGGCAGCTAATCTCCCGTCTTGGCGTAAATTGCGGGGCCTGCCACCGCCTAGCGCCTAGGCGCCGACTGCTTTTTAGAATACTGCTTACAGTATAGTATTTCTATTAATTGTTTTACTGCTCAGTATAGTATTTCTATTAATTGTTTGGCAGCTTTTTTGAACACTGCGTACATTATAGTATTTCTATTAATTGTTTGACTGCTCAGCATAGTATTTCTATTAATTGTTTAACTGCTCAGTATAGTATTTCTATTAATTGTTTACCTGTTACTTTCTTAGATGTCTCAGACTCTCAAATACCTTTGGCCCATATCCCTTGCCTACAACTATAAATAAGGGATTCACTTTCTTCTAATAAACATTTCCTTTCTCATTCACTCTTTTTTCACCAGAACGTCATGCCTCCACTTTTCACAATGGTTCGTGAACTTGATTCTGGAAATGTGAATCAAGCTGTGAAAGTGAGGCTTATTCGTTGTTACAGTCTACATGTTGGTGACAATGTTAACGATGTGTATAGCTTAGAATGTGTGCTTCAAGATGCTGAGGCATGTACTCTTTCAATGATTTTTTCCTCAAATAATTTCATTTTAAAAATATAAATCTCAAAATAATTCACATTTGAAATTATTTGGGATTTATATTTTCAAAATGGAATTATTTGAGAAAAAAATTTCTCTTTCAATACCGTCTTCATTTCATTTCGTATTATAATCTATTCATATTATTTATACTGCGTTCATAACAACATATACATTTCTATTGTTAAAAAATATAGGGTTCAAGGATTCATGCATCCATCAAGAAGGTCTTCATTCCTCTGTTTCAAAACATGTTAAGGGAGGAACATCTTTATGCTATTAAGAACTTTCTTCTACTTAAGAATAACCTGACGTTAAAAACTTCAACTTTTGATTTCAAGATTGTTTTTATTCCCAAAACTCACCTTGCTGAAGTCTTTGATGAGGTTTTTCCCCGTCATGTCTTTGACTTCAAGTTGTATGACGATCTTACCCAGTGGGAAAATCTTGAAGAGGATGTTCTGATTGGTAATTTCTTTTATTTTCTCTTTCACTTATTATAAAGATTATATATTATGTGTAACAAAAAATAACATCAGTTTCATATTGCCATTAGATGTCATAGGGAGACTTGCATCCCGGGGCACCATCCAGACACGTGAAGTGAGGGGAAAACAAACTAATATGCTGGATATAACCCTAACAAATCATCAGTATGTTTTTTTTTTTTCCTTTTTCCCTTAATTGTTACTTTTCTAAATGAATGTGATGATTTATTTTATTTTTTCAGGGGTAATGAAATTGGTTGCACCGTATGGGGTGAATATGCAGAGAAGTTATTGTCTCATGTTGACACTACCCAAGGCCCTGTTGTTGTTATTATGCAAATGTGTCGTGTGAGGAAGTTTCGAGGTGAAATACGTGTTTCCAACACTTTTAATATATCCAGGGTTATGTTTGCTTCTACTATGCAAGAAATAAGAGAGTTTCAAACAGGGTAAGTACTATTCTTATACTTTCTTTTGCTTTATGTTTAATATATCTTCTCAAATTAATTTTTTTTATATAGACTGGTAGTAGGAGGATTGGGTGAAATTGCTGTTACAAATGTTGTCCATCCTCCTATCATGACCATACGTGAAGAACTTGAAATGTCGAGGGAAAAGATCATATCAGTTGCCAGTTTGATTAGAGTTCATCAGGTATATATGTAATAAACATATAAATGTTTTAGCATTACTTTCATTATATTATTAATTTTTTACAATGTCTTCGCAGATTGATCAGTTTTGGGTTTTGGCCCAAGTTGTTGGAATTGAGCCTACGATGGGCTGGAACTATGTATCTTGCAAGAAGTGTTTCAAAAAAACTCCACAGGCTGGTGCTTATTTCTATTGCGTCAATTGTGATATTAGTGATCCTGTTGGTGACCTAAGGTACAAGGTCTTAATTCGTGTCGCCGACAATTGGGGTGTCGCATGCTTTATTCTCTGGGATAAAGAGTGTGTACACCTCATAGGTAAAACCGCCCTTGAGCTGCAGTCAACTTCAAGTGGACTGGTAATATAAAAATTTGTTTCTTCTTAACAAATTTAATTTTACTCTTGCTTCTTATAAACACATTCAACTATATGCAATAATGACGTAATATATGTAAACTACTCATTGTTCTGTTTAATTTAAATTTCATAGGGACTTCCAAGCGCTGTTACCGGGCTTGTGGGAGTGAAAGCATTGTTCAAGGTTAATGTCAAGAGTTGCCCTTATGCTGTAAACCTTGGTCCATTCCCTATTTTGAAGATGACCACCGATGTAGCCGTGATTTCGAATATTGTAACATGGCTTCTTTGTCTGCCGTTGATGCTCACCCGAAGAAACCTGCACCTACTATTTGCTCCACCTAGGCCAATCACAACCTGGCCGCTTCCTAATGTTGTTCGGGTGGGCGTCAAGCGTAATCTGATGGGAGAATACTCTGCAAGTGAAGATGAAGAGCAGTCAAAGTCTAAAGCTGCTAAAACTGATGATGTATAGTTTGTTTGAATACCTCTTTCTAATGATATTTTGTGGGTTTGTTGGATGATTGTAGAAGCTGAAAATTAAAGGTGTTGGATGTGTTTTAGTCAGTGATGGATATTAACAACTATATGCAGTTGTTAAGGGGTTGTTTTGCTTATATTCCCTTTAGTAAAACTCCTTTCATTATTGGAGTCTTTTGATTTTAAGTTGTCTTGGTCATAGACAAACTTGGTATGTAAGTTGTATTTGGAAGTATTGCCTTTTGTGATATTCTTCATATAGTGATGAAGAATATTGGTTGTAAATATTCTAAGTAATGAAATGAAATATCGGTTTGTGAATTTCGTATGTATGTGAACATATATTATGATTTTTTTTCCTCAAATAATTCCATTTTTTCTCCGTCTCACTTTAAATTACAAAATAATAATTATTAATAAAGAAAACTAAATAAAAATATTATTTTTTTCATCTCAACTAAATACTTTAAAAAATATACTTCTAAATGAGTATACTTCTAAATGAGGGACGGAGGATTTGAGAAGTCCATATACTACACCATTTAATAAAATTATAAACAGGAGTACTTCCACAAACATTTACTTGGAAGGTGATGTTAATTAATGACACAAAATCTTCACTATAATAAGCTTATAAACTAAGCCAGACCTATTGAGTATGATGGAATACATTAAACTGAATATAAGGTAATTTTATATGGGTATTCCATTACCCAACAATCTATGCATCAACACCATGCCAAACCGATCCAAATGGTGACCGGTCAATAGGGATGACCGATCCAACCATGCCAAACCGATTCAAATGATTTACCGGTCAATAGTTGACCTAACAGGCCAAGGCCAAGCCAATCAAACCTGATTTACCGGTCCAACAGGCCAAGGCCAACCCAACCAAACCAAACGAAAATGAGAGGTTAAAACCCCGTCTCACTTTAAATTACAAACTAATAATTATTAATAAAGAAAACTAAATAGAAATGTTATTTCACAGACTTAAAAACAATTAAGAAAAAAGTTAATTTTAAAAATACATATTCTAATAGTTTTTTGGTTCATTCTGTCAAGGAAAATGAGAGGTTAAATTTATACTTCTATAAAAAATTATAATCTTCATTTCTAAAATAAATATTACTTTCGACTTTAAATGAATAATCAAAAAATAATACTACATTTTTTGTCCAAAAAAATGAACATTACTTTTTTCATCCCAATGAATATTTAATTAATTAAAAACAATTACGAAAAAAGTTAATTTTCTAATGCTTTAGTTTTTGAATAAAAAAGTTAACTTTTTAACAGTCGGTGAAGGCAAGGCAAGGATCGATCAAGGTCAAGGCAACTAGGCCAAAATCGGTCAAGGCAACAGTCAAATTTCAAAGGAAGAAATAAAAATAATCACTGTGTGTTTGTAAAAAGGACAACCATTCATTCTCTTAATTCTTTTAGGCAATTTGGATCGGTCAAGGCAACTAGGGAGGATCGGTCAAGGCAACTAGGTAAAGGATCGATCAAGGCAACTGTTTGAAATTCGTACAAACTCCATTTCACTTTAAATTACAAAATAATAAATATTAATAAAGACAACTAAATAAAAATATTAATTTTTCCATCTCAAATAAATAATTTAAAAAATATACTTCGGTAAAATATTATAATCTTTATTTCAAAAATAAATATTATCTGATTCTGTCGGTGAATCGACAATTTTTGAACCGTCACTACTATCAGCTAAATGAACAGAATAGTCAATTGATTATAGAAAATGGAATTATGCGAGTTTTTTAACTGATCTCGGTCCCTATTGTGATTCTCTCTATAGGTAAAACCTAATGGAATGATAAAAAAAAAAACTAATTTTTGAACGTACAAAGAGTATGTTGTTGTACCATTGAAAAAGGAAGCAGAAATAAACAGTACAGCAGTACTACCCCACCCAATAAATTTGTGGTGATCTCTCTCTCTCCATCGGTTACCTCTCTCTCTCTCTTTCTCCATCGGTTACCCCCCTCTCTCTCTCTCTCTCTTTCTCCATCGGTTAACCCCCCCTCTCTCTCTCTCTCCATCGGTTTCTCCCAACTGCTTTACCCTCTCTCTCTCCATCGGTTTCTCACAATTGCGGAGAGTTATACTCAATCGCTCTATCCACCAAAAGAAATGGAAATCTATAGCCCACATCATAACCAACAAAACCCATATCAGAAACCATATACTCACAGTGAAAATAACCAGCAGAAAGCACACATGTTACCGAAGCAAAGCCCTCATCATATCCTATAAATAGGCACCCACCTGGTCTCTACTGGGTTCAAAGAGTTAACTCAAATCAAAATAGGAATACCAGAAGAAATTACTAATATTTAGTCAAAACGGGTCTACCTGTGTGGATGTTGGGTTTTGATGCGGTATGAATCGCTTGGAACCAGAAGAGAACGTTTGCGTGCTTGAGCTCTGGAACAGGGGAAACGGTGTAGACGGTTTTTTAGGTAGATAGCAGAGAACGGTGAGGGGGATTGAGTTGGGCTAGGTTTCCGGTGAGGAAGTTGATGGCTAGAGTTTGGCGTTGTTAGGGGATGATGGTGAACGGCTTAGGGCTCTTAGAAACAGGGGAGCGGTGTTGGGTGACGGCTTTGTTGAGGAGAGGCACCGGTGAATGAGCGATTGAGAGTGGATTGAGTTTCCACCGGTGAGGGAGGTTGTTGTTGTTTGGATATAGAGAGGGATAGAATCAGGTGAGATATTGATTGAAGAAGAAATCGGATCGGTGCGATTGGGGGACGGGCTTGGGTCGCCGGTTGGTTTGGGTGAGAAGGTCGGCGATTGATTAAAGGGAGGACCCAGGTGAAGGCTTTGGCCGGAGAGGGAGGATTGGTGTTGGTCTTGGCCGGCCGGAGAGGAGGAACCTGCGAGTAGAGAGAGAGAGGAGAGAGATTGCGTTAAGAGAGAGAATGAGAGATGATGGGGGCTTTTCTTTTGCTTTGGGAGTTAAGCTACAGTCACCACTGAAGAAAAGAAAACGGACAATACTATTAAAAATTTACTCCCATCCTACTGTCCAATTTACCGTTTCCATCGGTGAGGCAAAACAACAGTTAAGGCAACATAAACAATAGGTAAGGAAACAAACAATCGGTAATCGGTAAGGCAATATACCAAGGCAACAAGGCCACATATCAAGGCAACATACATCGATAAGGCATCAAACAATCGGTCAACAAGAGGCTACTATTGCACTCCAAACAAATCATATACTCACTCCGTCTCACATTAAATTACAAAATAATAATTATTAATAAAAAAACTACATAAAAATATTATTTTTTTCTATCTCAAATAAATACTTTAAAAAATTTACTTCTATAAAAAATTATAATCTTCATTTCAAAAATAAATATTACTTTTGATTCAAAATGAATAACCAAAAAATAATACTACATTTTTTATCCAAAAAAATGTACATTACTTTTTTCATCCCAATAAATATTTTATAAAATATTACTTTATTTGTTTAAAAATTTAATGTCATATATTGAAACGAAGGCACTAACCTTACAAACATTAATTTTTGGCCTTTACCACCTATTTGGTCAACCGGTTACTTACTGATTTGTGTTTCACCTATTTGGTCTTTGGTCAATCGGTTAGTTACTGATTTGTGTTTTACCGATTTGGTCAACGGTTACTGATTTGTGCATTGGGATTTAAATAACTCGCCGCTATACGGTGTAGAGTCAAAATCGCTACACGGTATAGCGAGTTTCAAAAAAGACATATTTTGGTCAAAACTTTGAACAGTAAGTCATTTTTGGAATTAAAAAAGTAAAAAGGTATTATTTGAGAAAAAATTGAGAGAGAGGGGTAAAAATATATTTTAAAGGTGAATATAATTTATTTATTTTTTCCTAGAACTAAAATTTGTTAAAATATTATTAATACATTGTTTATTGTTAGACTCACATCGGTAGACTCACTTTCGAACAACAGACTGATAGCAAGGGCAACTTGAAGGTTTAAATCATCCTTATTAGCAAGTGAGGTGGCAACATCGGTTACAAAAAGTTTATTTAATGAGTTGAATTTTGTTACCTGTTATAATTTTGACCGTAAAGGACTTTTTCAAATATTTGGAGGGTAAGTCAAATTTCAAAATTTTCACTCCAAATATTTGAATTGGTAAATAGTATATTATTTCTAGATCTATCTATCAGTTGGAGTACTATTCTATATCTACCATTTTTCTTCACTGTCTTCAAATGATTTCTTAGTTGCAGCCATTAGAGAGTACTATTTCAAAATGAAAATAAGTAAATCATGTATGCTTGGGAGGAAAAAGGATGGGGCAGAATCAACTGTGAAAGGTATTAATATATCAATTTTATTTAATATGTTCATAAACATAGAATGTTCATAAATGTCATGGATTGCCATTTAACTCCTCATTTGTAGCATTCCATATGTGTTTTCCTCATATGATTATTATCCAAATAGAAATGGTTAACAATTAATGCTCTAAAAGAATTTGTGATGTATATCTTCATTACGTAGTATATTTTATATTGCTATATTCTCTAATTTTAAATAACAATTAATGTAATAATAACATTTTGGTTAGCAATTTAAATTAAAAAAAAAAAAAAATTATCCTATGCTAATTGCAATTGGAATTAAACTTCAGTAACTTATAATGAACCATTCTAATATGCTCGATTAATATCAATAGCAATCAACCCATTAATATTAATATTATTCTTCCCACCACGTGTATGTAAATCAAAGTATATTACTAAGACTTTAGAAGAAGATTAGTATTTTACTCTCATTTTATGGTAGTATATGCAAATCTTTGTGAACTATCAATACATCTTTAAGTTAAATATACTTCCCAACAAACAAGTTAACAATCGTTTTCCTCCAGCTTTCATGAAGTTTCAATTACTTTTGTATGTACACAAATTCATGGTAAATGTAATGGAACATACATTTTGTATATAAGCAAATCATGTAATCCTTCCGTTCCGAATATTTATAACTTCCTAAACTCTACTACTCCATCCGTCCCAGAATAATAGTCCCTTTTTTTCCGTTGTTATTACGAATGAACTTTGAGCAATAATTAAGGCTACTTTTAATTATTCTAATAAAAATTTAAAAATTGTTATTGACACTCCATTATAAATACTACTAATACCAATTTTAAGATTCACATTAAGATAATTATGATTAGCCTTAATTATTGCTCAAAGTTCCTTTGTAGTAACATAAAAAAAAAACACTATCATTCCGAAACAGAGGGAGTATTTCACGTAGTATAAGAAGTTTGTAAAGAAATTATAATTCCAGATCAATAAGCTGTGAAAGAAGATAACAAAATTAACTAACCATATGAATATGAAATTAGGGAAGACATTTAAGAGAAGTATGAAAATACCTGCTTCGCATTTAGGGGATCTAAAGTATTAGTATTCTCTGCAATCTTTGTCCAAAAACAATATATTCAGTCACATAGTGGATTTATTGAAGGAGAATGAGAATTCTGGAATATGAAGATAAAAGGTTTTATAAAATTTTCCTTTGATTTGAGTTGGCAGTTGAGACAACCATTTTTTCATTATGCTATGGGAATAAGGCTTGAGACTTAAATTATTTGACAATGTCAGCAAAGCAATAGTAATTGTATGATAGGTTTTGGTTGTTGAGAGTATTAAATTGTAGCAATGGTAATCGGATGATAGGTTTTGGTTGTTGAGAGTGTTAAATTGTAGCAATAGTTAGTGTATGATAGGTTTTGGTTGTTGAGAGTGTTAAATTGTAGTTAGAGGAGAGTATGAATGAAGTACAACACGGAGGTATTGGCGGTTGATATATTGGTGTTGTTGTGTCCAAAGTGTTTTGAAAGTTGTTCATGGTTTATACACGTTTGGGCAAATTATGAAGTCATTGACATTGGGCTTTTATAAGTGTTTTCAATGTTACTTATCCCATCTATACTAGTAATGGTTAGAATGGGTTTAAGATGAGAATCGAACTGAAATAGTTTATTAACATTTTTTTAATATTATGTTTATTTTATTGTTTTGTACAATTAAGTTACATAATATGCAATTAAAATTATATTTTTTCATGTTATTATCATTGATTTCGACCTATTTGTAATTGACTTATGTTTTCATTTACCTATGATTTGGATAATGATCAAGTACGCCCAACTTCATCGGTTGAATGTTCATCTATACAAAAAGGTCTTTTGATGGACATTGGAAATTGTGAGTTCATTTCTTTATTTACCAAAATATTATACTTTTAATTCACTTACATATTTTTCATCTTAATGTCTGTAAGTTCATTATTTTTGCATCTAATATATTTAATTTTCCTTTTTTTTAGTGGCGCATTTAAGGTTTCGTTCAGATAGTACAATCGTTATAAAAAAACGAACTTTCGGGTCATTATCAGGACATGAAATTACACCTTCTACAATTGCGGCTCCTACAAATGTTACATCTTCAGAGCGTACGATATGTTTGGCTTTGGAAACATCTAATCACAGTCTAAATCCACTTTGTAAGTAAACATATATATACTGATATTGAATTCACATATTAATTCTTTTCTGTCCATAAATGTTATTTAATATGTTTTGATATTTTAATTTATTAATTGATATTGATGGATGTGTTTTTACACACCCATTTTACATGTTTACGAACCTATTCTAGGCTCAAAAATTCCGGGTTTTATGTTGTTTTAATATTGTTGTTGAGTGTTTATGAGTACAGGGGAAAAGGATGATTAAGTGTTGATTTTGGTCAATAAAATGGCAAGGAAACCAAGTTGGAGCGGAGCAGAGCAAGGAAATTGGAAAATAATTCGAGATGCAGCCTGTGCACTGTGAGCGGCCGCGCTCTACCTAAGAGCGGCCGCGCTCCATTGAAGATTTTGAAGTGCAATTCTCGGCCAACAAGCGCGGGCGCGCTCAACCCAGAGCGGCCGCGCTCAAGTGACGTCGTTTTGAAGGCCATGGTTTCTTGCCAAAGTGCGCGGGCGCGCTCAACACAGAGCGGCCGCGCTTGTCCCGTTTTCGCACTGCATTTCGGCAACTTATGATGGGCGCCTCGACTTTTCGCACATTTTTCCTCAGTATTTTGCCCTAGAGTATTTATACTTCAACAATAGCTTTTAAAAAACAATCTTGGATATTATTATTGTTCTAGGTTTTCTTGAGTTTTCGTAGACAATTATTGCTCATCAATTCCGGATCTCTCTGTGTTTGATGTTCTTTTATTTTATGATCGTATTGTTTTCGTTATGTCTTTGCGTAGCTAAGTTCTTTAGATTTATGGATTGGTTGTAGCGATTACTAGATCTTTATGCTATTGATTTAATTCTTCCCAATTGATCTCTTTCTAGTTCTTCGAAACATTAATCTTTTAATTATTTGGGTATTGATTCTCGCCATTAATTTGGGGATTGATACAATTGAACACTGTTTTGAAGATTAAACCTAATTGAGGCCATAATAGAAATCAAAAGGGTTTAGATTTAACATTCTATTGTGTTGATTAATTATTTGATTGTTGTGTGGCCGTAATGTAAAACGCAGCTTGATAATAATTAAAAGGGTTGCAATCCGGCACCACACCGTCCCAATCCTTACTTTTGTGAATGAATCATAGTTTGAGATTAATGTTTTCAAAGAATAAAAATAGCATAGGGTGAAAGTAATTGTGAATCCAATCCGTGAATCTTCGTGTTTATCCGAGTTAATTCGTTCGTTTAAATCGCGTTCTTTAGTTTTAATCTGTTATTTCGTTTTAGGATTAGATTATTATTCTCAAATCAAAAATCTGTGGTTACTATATTCATTACTTCTACCGCATTTTGTTTACCAACAAGTCTCTCGTGGTTCGACCCCGCTTGTGCATACCGCTACACCGGTAGTGAGTACACTTGCTCGGTTTTTATTACTAGAGGAATTTTTCTCCATCAAGTTTTTGGCGCCGTTGCCGGGACTTGTTGCAAGTAAACAAGTAAGTTAAGTAGTGAATGCAAGGTCGTCGTTCTTTGAAGCCTACATTGGTTCCATTGGACGATAACATCAATAGACTTGAGGAAACATTTGAGGGCGATCCCCTCTTTAATCCTCTCTTTCGCATTCGGACATCGAGTCTCGAACCCTCCACCACCGAGGTAGAGGAAGAAAAAGTCGAGATGGCGTAACCACCGGCTCAAACAATGAATGATTACCTCGAGACCTAGGGTAGACACTTCTACCTCATGCATAGTGTCGTCCGAAGCAAAGAAAGAATTTAGAGGTCAAAGGTCAATATTTTGCTATGTTACCTAGTTTTCGTGGGCTACTGTGCGAGGATGCCTTGACTTTCTTGAAAGAATACATTATGACGGTAGCCCGCTTCTATTAAGGGAGGGAGGATCGAAGTTCGATTAGACTTAAGTGCTTCCCTTACACTTTAAAAGGGGCAGCGAAAACTTGGTTAATGATGCTTCCATCCCAAAGCATCAAAGACAATGGACTCGAGATGCAAGATATTTTTCTCAGAGGTATTACCCACATCATCTCAGCCTACTTTTAGACGTAAATTGATGACTTTCACACAAGATGTGGGGAACCTTTCCATGAAGCTTGGGAGAGATTTAATATGATGCTTATTCAATGTCCTCAAAGATAATTTTTCTTTACCCTCTCTCGAATCAAGCTTTCTATGATGGCTTGAATGATTCCACTCTACCGTGGTGGATAATGCAGCAGAGGCTCTATAGGAGTCAAGACCCCGAGGAGACTAAGGCCTTATTTGAAATGTTGAGTGCTAATTCTCAACAAAAGAGTTCTAGGGGAAAACAAGGGGGTATTGGATTTGACTCCATCGATAATTTATCCAAGCAAATTGCCAGTTTTAAATAGTAAGTTTGACAAGTTGATCGCTCAAGGCACCTCCTCTAGTGCCAATGTGTTAAATGATTTATGTGCTTACCGTGGTTTAAATTCTCATGCTACTAATATGTGTCCAAGTGGTGTGCGCTTGGTTGTGATCCCGAACAGTAAATGCTATGTATGGACACCCAAGGCATCCACGTAACATGCCCTATGGCAACACTTATAATCCAGGGTGGAGGAATCATCCTAATTTCTCGTGGGGAGGTAATCGAATCCACAAAATAAGCCTCTCCATCCTCCACCTCCACCAGTGACCATTTGAAAGAAGTGAAGGAGCCTTGGGAGGAAGCAAGAGAGCAGATGAGAGCCGAACAAAGAATAAAGCGGCAAAGAATCATGAAGTCGCTATGAAAAATTGGAGACCCAAATAGGGCAAATGGCTCGAAGCCGTTCAAGCAATGCAGGGCACAAGTCGTGACCTTCCCGAGTCAAGGTCACTAAGCAAAAGCCATTACCACACTCCGGAATGGTAAACAGTAGGTAGCGAGGTAATTTCTTCTTCATCTTCTACTCCCCCTCCCGTTGTTGAGATTGTTAATGAGGAAGAAGGTACTAATGAATTGGGGGAAAAATCTAAAGTTGACTCTCCACCCCCAATCCATATGTACCACTGCATCGCTTTCTCGGAAGATTTATGAGAAATAAAATGGATCAACAAATGTCGGAGTTGATGGACATGTTCTCTAAAGTGAACATCAATCTCCCTTTGTTGAATGTGATAAAAATATTCCGGCTTATGCCAAGTTTTTCAAAGAAATTAATTCCAAGAAACCAAAGTATGGCAAGGATGAGAAAGCTTTTCTTGGAGAGAATGCTAGTGCAAAGGGCACAACATCTCCTCCCACCCAAACAAAAGGACCCCTAAGTTTTATAATTTCTATCAATATGGGGAACTCGAATAAGGTGAAGGCGATGTTGGACCTAGGCGCTAGTATTAATTTGTTACCCCATTATATGTATCTTGATATGGGTTTGCTCGAATTGAAACCTACATCCATGGCTCTTCAACTAGCGGATCGATCTATTAAAAGACCGTTGGGGATTGTGGAAGATGTTTTGTCTGTGTGGACTCATTGATCATACCCGTGGATTTTGTTGTGCTTGAGATGCCTAATAGTGAGTGTAGTCGCCGTGATTCCCCAATTCTACTGGGCGACCATTCATGGCGACGACAAACACTATTATTAATGTTGGCAATGGAACTCTTTCCATGATCGTGGCCAACGAAACTATTGAAATTTCGTGCATGATATTATGAAAAATCCAATGGACAATGGGAATTCTTGTAACTTTGTGGAGAGAGTAGATGATTGTGTGCATGAGTATCTCGTGGCATGATAGAGCATGTGATGAACTTGAGATGTTGTTGAATGGCAAAGTGAGAAAACTAGGGATAATGCGGGTTCCAAGTTATGACCATTGAAAATAAGGCCGAGGAACATTATTCTCGTTAATGGCCCGTCTCACTCCCTAGGCTACTTCAATGAGAAGTATGCGCCATCGCCTTGTGGTTCCACCGGTTCTTGAACTAAAACCCCTCCCCTCTAATTTAAAATATGCTTTTCTAGGGGAGGGCGAGACTTTACCCGTGATAGTTGCCTCGCATTTGACCCTAGAACAAGAGGCCAAATTAATTGCCGTGCTTTGTGAGCACAAATCGGCCATAGGGTGGACTTCATGATATTAAAGGCATTAGCCCCTCAATGTGTATGCATAAAATTAATCTTGTAGAGGGGGCTAAACCTTCAAGGGAGAGACAAAGGAGATTGAATCCTCACATGGAGGAAGCAAATGAGGAAAGAGGTCCCGAAATTATTAGATGCGGGAATTATATTCCCAATTGCGGACAAGTGAGTGGGTGAGCCCGGTTCAAGTGGTTCCTAAGAGGTCGGGCATTACCGTTGTGAAAAATGATAAAAATGAGGATGTGCCCACTAGAGAGGTGACCGGGTATAGGATGTGTATAGATTTGAGAAAATTTGAATGCCACCACCAAAAAGGATCACTTTCCTTTGCCTTTCATTGACCAAATCCTAGAGAGGTTGGCGGGTCATGCTTATTCTTGCTTTCTTGATGGATTCTCGGATATAATCAAATCACAATTGCACCCGAGGACCAATCAAAGACCACTTTCACATGCCCCTTTGGTACTTTTGCCTATAGGAGGATGCCCTTTGGGCTTTGCAATGCACCCGCTACTTTTCAAAGGTGCATGACCTCCATCTTCTCGGATATGATAGAGAAGTGTGTAGAGGTGTTTATGGATGATTTTTCCGTGGTTGGAGATAGCTTTGAGGGTGTCTTAATAATTTGACTATGGTCTTGAGGAGATGTTGTGAGACCAATTTGACACTTAGTTGGGCGAAGTGTGACTTTCTTGTTAAGCAGGGGATTGTCTTGGGCCATATAGTGTCTAGTAGGGGATTGAGGTCGATAAAGCTAAGATAGATGTGATTTCTAAGCTACCTCCCCGGTCTCGGTTAAGGGTGTTCGAAGTTTCTTAGGCCACGCGGGTTTTTATCGGCGATTTATTAAGGATTTTTCACAAATTTGTAAGCCGTTAAGTAACTTGCTAGCTAAAGATACCGAGTTCATCTTTGACCAAGACTGTCTAGATGCTTTCACTTTATTAAAAGAAAAACTTACTTGCACTCCCATTCTTTCTAGCCCTGATTGGTCTCACCCTTTTGAGCTCATGTGTGTTGCATCTCGATTTTGCTATTGGGGTCATTTTAGGCCAAAAGATAGATAAATTACCGCATGTAATCCATTATGCAAGTAGAACTCTTAATGATGCACGGCTTAATTATACCACTCTTGAAAAAGAATTTTTAGTCATTGTGTTTGCACTTGAGAAGTTCCGTTCATATTTGCTTGGGTCGAAGGTAATAATCTATTCTGATCATGCAGCTTTAAAATATTTGTTGAATAAAAAGGATGCAAAACCTAGACTGCTTAGGTGGATGCTTTTGTTGCAAGAATTTGATTTGGAAATAAGGGACAAAAAGGGGTCCGAGAATGTAGTGGCAGATCACCTATCAAGGCTTCGAGGATTTCTCGTTTGTAATAGCAATGAAGGAGTGATTAGGTGAATGAAAATTTCCGGATGAACAACTACTTGCTCTACATGTTCAAGAGCCTTGGTATGCGGATCTTGTTAATTATCTTGCTTGTGACATGATTCCTCCTCACTTTACTTATGATCAAAAGAGGAAATTTAAATCTGACGTTAAGCACTACATTTGGGATGACCCTTACTTGTGGAAAATTTGTCCGGATAAGATGGTGAGGAGATGTGTTCCGGAATATGAACAATTGAGTGTCTTGCGCTTTTGTCATGATTTACAATGTGGTGGGCATTTCAGTGGTCAAAAGACTGCTAGGAAAATCCTTCAAAGTGGCTTATATTGGCCCACCATATTTAAAGATGCGCAAGACTTTTGCAAAAAGTGTGATAAATGCCAAAGAACGGGAGGGATAGGTAAGCGTGATGAGATGCCCCAAAATTATAATTTAGTTGTTGACATATTTGATGTATGGGGCATTGATTTCATGGGCCCTTTCCCCTCGTCCCATGGTTTCGTGTATATATTGGTTCCGTTGACTATGTATCTAAATGGGTGGAAGCTATTGCCACTCGGACTAATGATGCTAATGTCGTTTCAAAGTTTGTGTGTGAGAATATATTTTGCAGGTACGGGGTGCCTCGTGCAATCATTAGTGATCAAGGAACTCACTTCACAAACAGGCTCTTCAACCAAGTCCTAAAGAAATATGGGGTTGTTCACAAGCTAGCCACAGCCTACCATCCCCAAACATCGGGGCAAGTGGAAGTGAGCAACCGCCAAATCAAGGGGGTTCTTGAGAAGACGGTCACCCGCCAAACAGAAAAGATTAGGCTTTGAAGCTCAATGATGCATTATGGGCATATCGGACTGCTTACAAAACTCCCATTGGGATGAGTCCGTACAGAATTGTGTATGGAAAAGAGTGTCACCTTCCGGTTGAGATGGAACACAAAGCATATTGGGCTGTGAAGGAACTCAACATGGATTTGACGAAGGCGGGTGAGAAACGGATGCTTGATTTGGATGAGATTGAGGAGTTGAGGCAAGACAGCCTACCAAAGTGCCAAGTCAGATAAAGAAAGAACCAAGAGATACCATGATCAGTACTTGAAGCCGAAATTCTTAAGTCCGGGTATGAAGGTTTTATTGTTCAATTCTCGATTGAGACTTTTTCCCGGCAAATTGTGCTCCAAATGGTCGGGCCCTTATGAGTTGGTGAAAGTATTTCCACATGGAGCGGTCGAGCTCAAAGATTTGAAAAACGGAAGTACATTCAAGGTGAATGGGCATCGAGTCAAGCCCTATCACGAAGGGGTGTCTATCTTGGAGGAAATTGATGTGGTGGTGTTGGTGGATGCACCGAAAATTAAATGAGAAATCATGAGCATCACGTCGAGCCAAAGACTTAAAACAAAGGCGCTAGTTGGGAGAGGCAACCCAACCGTAGGTAACTTTATCGCTTTCGTCTTTATGTTCGGTTTACCACTACTTGTTAGTTTTGAATTCGCGTTGGAATCTGTTTATGCAATGAGGGCATCGCAAATTCTTAGTTTGTGGGTGGGGGTATTCATAAAAAAAAAAAAATAAAAAAATAGGTTATTTACCGTTTCGAGTCGTAGTATAGAACGTGTCGAACTACGGTGACCTGAGCCTATTAATGTGGGTAGTCCGCTCACATTAATGGGGACGTAGGCAGCGAAAGTGCGGTCAAATGTTTGACATATTTTTGTCGAACAAAAGTTTTGTGTCACCCGTTATGGGTCTCTCCGAGTTTGTGGGTTTATAGGGGAGTGTAAATAGTTGTCACCCTCCAAAAATATTTACTTTTAAAGTTTTGTAAATAGATATTATGCTTGTGTGTGTTTGTGGTGATGTGCAGGATAGCACACAATCGAGCAAGGTTGAAGCTGTGGACCTTAAGGCAGTAAAAAGAAAAAAACAAAAAACTGTTGAAATCTCGCTGTCAGCGTGCGCGGGCGCGCTCGGAAACAGAGCGGCCGCGCTTGATTGAGGGAAAAAGGAGCATCAGTCTCGGCCAGGCTGCGCGGGCGCGCTCCAAGGCAGAGCGGCCGCGCTCATCAAAAATCAAAAACAAGATCAGTTTCTGTCAAAGTGCGCGGGCGCGCTCGGACACAGAGCGGCCGCGCTCGAGCAAAAATTACGGGTATTTTGGAAAAAACCCTAAACAGATGCTGCCCTCTTCTTTTATAACAAACCGCCGCCCCTCCATTCTTCTCTCTAAAAAAACGAGTTCTCCTCCCTCTCTCTCTAAAAATCCCTCACCCAAACCCAATTATCTCCCCTCCTAACCCCAAAAATTACCTTACCCATCATAAATCCTCAAGCCTTAGCCGATTCATCTATCCAAAAACCATTAATTCCGGCGGAGATTGAGAAATTTTGAATTTTTGAAGAAGGGTGTTCTTGAGAGCTTTCCGGTTGAATCAAGTGGGCTAAAGCTCGATTTGAAGGTGGTTTGTGGGTATAAACGGTGCAAGGTCTAGTTTGTGGGTGTTTTCCGGCCTTCTTCCCAAACTCCGGCGAGTTTTCCGGCATACTCCGGCGAGTTTTCCGGCGAGCTTTGAAGGGGTAAGATTCTCTGAATTTAATTGTATTACCCTTCTGAGTTGTGTTGATATCATGTCTACCTCTAATCCTAAACGTAAAAGAGTTACAAAGAAAACCCCGGTTCCACCCCCATTGTTTGATGAAAATAGATTTGTGGGTGTTGATGCGTTAAAATTTTTTAATGCTTATTCCGGACGAAGTTTTAACGTAGAGAAAGGGATAGACATTACGGATATGGGGCTAGATAATATTGTAGCGGAGTATGGTTGGCAAAACTTATTGGTTGCCCAGCCGAAGGAGGGAATCGCGAGTTGGTGCGTGAATTTTATGCTAATGCAGCCGCTAGAAAAGGGCTACATAACACTTCGTATGTGCGGGGTAGGGAGGTGGGATATACCCGGGAGAGAATTATATCATATTACAACCTCCCTAGACATGTGCAAGCCAATACCTGTGCCTTCTTGCAACTTGAAAAACAAATGATGAACAACCCCAAAGGTAACCTACACCTAATTGCCGGAACATTCGGTGATCTTCCCTTTGACCCAACTGTGCATAAGGGGGTGTTAATTGCTTCTAAATTTCTTCCACCACACATGAAGTACCTTCATAGGATTATGCGTGAGAGGGTGCTCCCATCTTCCCGACCCCACGAGGTTGGATGGCGTAGAGGCTGCATTAACGCATGTCATCTCTGTCGGGGCAACAAATTGACACCGGGCAAGTCATTGCCCATGAAATTAACAGGACATATCAGCAGATGGCGAAGAATAGCTATAATTACCCCTTAATGATCACGGGTTTGATGGGGTTCTCGGGTGTTAATTTCACAAATATCCCTAGGGACATAGGCTTGGAGCCTACAATTACCGAGAGAAAGATTAGGGACAAAGAGCCACCCCAAGGGGTAAATGTAGTGGAGCCGGAGCAGGAAGAACAAGAGGAGGAACAGGAGGAGGAAGAAGAGGAAGAACAAGAGGATGATATGGTTGGCGACTGGAGAGCGGACCCAACTGCGGGGTTGTACTATTTGTCACATCAGTTAGAGGCTATGGAGCTACGATTTGATCGAGAGATTTACCGCCTAGAGCGCAGGGCAGTGCGAATGATGATAGGGTGAGAGCTATTGACGACGGCGTACGGGGGTGAGATCGAGGCGAACCAAGTATGGCGGGCCCACACGATAGTAGGTTGGACCAAATTCTTGGTCGGTTGCCTCCCTACGGTTACACACGGCCACGATTCCCGCCACGGTACCCGCCGCGATACAGCGGCGGCGGCAACAATTTCCCGGTGGCTCATCCAGGACAAGGAGAGCGTGGCAGCGGCAGCCGGTTCCCTGGAGGCTCTTCTAGCCAATGGGGTTATCCGCCACAGTGATCGATTGAGGTATCCCTACCCTGAGTTTATAGTTAATTGCATTGGGGACAATGCTATCTTTTAGTTTGTGGGTGGGGGGTATCTGTGCTTCATTCTGCTTATCACCTTGTTAGTTTAGGTTGTTATTTGTTTTTAGGTTAGTAAAAATTTAAAAAAAAAAAAAAAAAAAAAAAAAATAAAAAATTTTGTTCTCTTTATTTTGGGATATGTTGGCCTGCGTCCATGATGATTGAGTGTTATGTGTTGATCATTATGCTATCTTGGATTTGAGAACTAGGGTTACATTGAAACAATAAACCACGATTGCACCACCTCTCACTTCCATTTATCATTGATCTTTGTTGTCACTCTAGGTGCCCTTTATGGGATCACTTGTGCATTCTCGGGGTCCCTAGAACATGGTTTGCATGATTGTCAATAACACGTTATTAGGCTATTTTGATACTTATGGCTTATTTTTTCAACCCTTTTGTGTGCCTTCAGCTTTCTACCCCAGTAAATAATAATTTCCGCTAGAACACTTGTTGAGCTTTAATAGAAAAGAATGGAAATTTGGATCACCATTCGCCTTCGTTTGATGCCTATGTTCCTACCCGTTTCACTTAGTTTTAGGATGTCTTACCTTTTGGGGAAGTGAACTAGGGAATGAATGGGAATTTGGGGTTGAATTTGGGTGAGTGGAATTAAATGCACAATTTGGGGTCAAAAAAATGCAAAATGGGGTGTGAAATACAATGAAGAGGGGCATAGAAAAAAAAAAAAAAAAAAAAAAAAAAAAAAAAGAAGAAAAAGAAAGAGTATGTGTTTGTATATATGTTCGTTCAAATGAAAAAAAAAAAAAAAAAAAAAAAAAATGAAAAATTCTCGCCCTCCATTGTGTCAAAAATTGGAAATTAGAAAAAGCCCCAGAAATAAGGGAATGTGCTCAACCCGATGTTGTGTATGTATGCAAAAGCTTTAGTTTGTGGGTTGGCACATTGGGAAGAAAAAGGGTGAGCGGAGTGAATTATCATAGTGAGGATGTATACATAAAAAGAAGACTTCTTAGTTTCGCTTCCCGATTTGTATGTCCTTGCCTTCATTTGTAACCGTGAACCGAGCCATGCGATCCTTCGCACCATAACGCTTAGAGTCATATCTTCATTTCGTTATCAAATAGCCGGGTTGACAATTGTGTAAACATGCATATGAGTGTCCCTTTGTGATTGTATTTGATACATATTATGTTAGAGCATCATTTAGTGAATCCATAAATAATCTTAGAGTGTGACAATGATCTACCAGACTTCACTCCATTATTCATGCCGCGGTGGAAAATTGTGGGTTTTTGCTTTAATGTAATGTTAGTTGATAATTCATGATAGCATGTTTGTGATTATATTGTGTAAGGATCTGAGACTGTCTGGCCGACATGATTCCCGTTTTGAAGAGAACATCCCAAAAATATTGTGTTTCGTTTTCGTAGTGTAGTTTTATGGTTGTTCGATAGCTTAGTTTTGTTCTGTTTTACTCGGGACGAGCAAAGGATAGTTTGTGGGTGTTTGATGGATGTGTTTTTACACACCCATTTTACATGTTTACGAACCTATTCTAGGCTCAAAATTCCGGGTTTTATGTTGTTTTAATATTGTTGTTGAGTGTTTATGAGTACAGGGGAAAAGGATGATTAAGTGTTGATTTTGGTCAATAAAATGGCAAGGAAACCAAGTTGGAGCGGAGCAGAGCAAGGAAATTGGAAAATAATTCGAGATGCAGTTCCAGGCACCAGAGCGGCCGCGCTCTACCTAAGAGCGGCCGCGCTCCATTGAAGATTTTGAAGTGCAATTCTCGGCCAACAAGCGCGGGCGCGCTCAACCCAGAGCGGCCGCGCTCAAGTGACGTCGTTTTGAAGGCCAGGGTTACTGCCAAAGTGCGCGGGCGCGCTCAGCCTGTGAGCGGCCGCGCTTGTCCCGTTTTCAGTACCAGATTTCGGCAACTTATGATGGGCAGTCTCGACTTTTCGCACATTTTTCCCTTGTATTTTGCCCTAGAGTATTTATACTTCAACAGCAGTTTTTAAAAACAATCTTGGATATTATTATTGTTCTAGGTTTTGAGTTTTCGTAGACAATTATTGCTCATCAATTCCGGATCTCTCAGGTTTTGATGTTCTTTTATTTTATGATCAGTATTGTTTTCGTTATGTCTTTGCGTAGCTAAGTTCTTTAGATTTGCGGATTGGTTGTAGCGATTACTAGATCTTTATGCTATTGATTTAATTCTTCCCAATTGATCTCTTTCTAGTTCTTCGAAACATTAATCTTTTAATTATTTGGGTATTGATTCTGCCATTAATTTGGGGATTGATACAATTGAACACTGTTTTGAAGATTAAACCTAATTGAGGCCATAATAGAAATCAAAAGGGTTTAGATTTAACATTCTATTGTGTTGATTAATTATTTGATTGTTGTGTGGCCGTAACAGAAAACGCAGCTTGATAATAATTAAAAGGGTTGCAATCCGGGCACCACACCGTCCCAATCCTTACTTTTGTGAATGCATCATAGTTTGAGATTAATGTTTTCAGCAATAAAAATAGCATAGGGTGAAAGTAATTGTGAATCCAATCCGTGAATCTTCGTGTTTATCTGAGTTAATTCGTTCTGTTTAAATCGCGTTCTTTAGTTTTAATCTGTTATTTCTGTTTTAGGATTAGATTATTATTCTCAAATCAAAAATCTGTGGTTACTATATTCATTACTTCTACTGCATTTTGTTTACCAACAAGTCTCTGTGGTTCGACCCCTGCTTGTGCATACTGCTACACCGGTAGTGAGTACACTTGCTCGGTTTTTATTACTAGAGGAATTTTTCTCCATCAGATATTATCTAATTTTCATGATTATATTGTAGTTACAAATCGTAATGTTAATTTTGAAATTAATAACACGATGGGATCATTTTCACAAAGGCAAGAAGCTGATACGAGAGTTGTACAAGGTTCTTTTGGTAGATTGACTAAACGCATTAAGAGTACATTGCCAACAATCACACTTCCTTCGAAATATTTTACTGGTAAGTTCACTTTTACTTGATTCTAATTCAATTTATTAATTTAATTTGTGTAACATGAATATGTGACTTACATTATTACATTTTGTCTTATTATATACTCCTTGTGTTCCGGAATGATAGTCCTACTTTGTCCGTTATTACTATGAAGGAAATTTGAGCAATGACTAAGGCTACTTTTCATTATCTTAATGAGAATCTAAAATTACCGTATTGGGTAGTATTTATAATGTTGTATAAATAACAATTTTGAAATTTTCATTAGAATAATTAAAAGTACCCTTAACTATTGCTCATAGTTCCTTTGTAATAACAACGAAAAGTTGGACTATCATTTCGGGACATAGGAGTCTAATATTGATTTTTATTAGGACATCATTCAAGGCCTAATGTGCGAAACAAGAATTCAGTGGTTCCCCTAATGTCAATTGAGCCAATTATTTCAACTTATGTTGAAGGAGAATCAAATGTTCGGGATACATGTATTGTAGATAATTCAAGTGGGAACAATGTTCATTTATCTCCACATCCAAGTAAGTATTTGCTTACTAATAAGTTAACATTTAATTATAAATGTATGAATTTTTGCATTATTAATAGAAATTTAATATATTAGGTACAATATTGGAAATTGATACCACCGGTACATCTTTAATGGAACGAAGATTGGCAAACTCATTTAAACGTGGTAATCATCTTCGTGCGGTACACAATGTGGATTCTTCATCGTCTTTACGTGAGTATAAATATATTTTTCAAATTTCCACGGTAATATAGTACTTATTATTATTGTTATTAAAATTAGTGATTATTGTGACAGAAGGTTTCATCCATGATATTGTTTATAATGTGAGATGAAATGTGTTTAATATGCTACATCCATAACTTTCGAATCATTATCTTTTTTATTACACCTGTCTTACGTGATAGAATGTATCAAACATGTATCGCTATTATGAACACATGATTGTTTATTTAACGCTTTTCATATTGCTTTTATACTTCTTATACGTTTTTATTTGTTTTTTAGAATATTGGGATATTGGAAATGCGAGTTATAATTGTACGTTTTGTGGAGCATATTTTTGGTATGCAGAGAGGTTAAAACGAAATGTTAATTCTCGATCGCCAAAATATGGGTTGTGTTGCATCCATGGGAAAATTCAACTTCCTATAGCCAAGGCTCCTCCATCTCGTTACGTACGTTGATGTTTGGTGCTTCGTAAAGGAGTCAACATTTTATGAAGAACATTCGCTCTTACAACAATATGTTTTGTTTCACATCAATGGGAGGGAAAATAGATAGGAGTGTAAATCAAGGGGTTCTCCTCCCGTGTTTAGACTAAACGGGCGTAATTACCATAGAATTGGTACTTTGTTACCGTCATCCGGTGAACAACCAAAGTTCGCACGATTGTATATATATGATACCGAGAATGAAGTTGCTAATCGTAAAGCATCTGTCAGGTATATTACTTTATTTATATACATTATTAATTTTTTCAACCAGTACCAAGAATGAGAATATAAAGTTTTTCTTAATGTGAAAAATATATTTTATTTCAGGTCAGATGGTAATACAAGTGATTTGCACGATGATATAGTCGAAGACTTGAAAACAATGTTAGATGAGAACAATGTATTGGTTCAATCATTTCGTATGGCAAAGGAGAAATTGTTTTCTCAAGAACCGACTGAAGTTACTCTAAAATTGGTTAGTCGACGGGAGCGAGATGCTAGAGTGTACAATTTGCCTTCAGCATATGAAGTAGCTACATTAATAGTTGGTGATTTTGATAGTTCATTGGCCGAAAGGGATATTATTATTCAGTCTAGAAAGGGTCAACTTCAGCGTATAAATCAGCTTAATCCTTCATATCTTAGTCTTCAATATCCTTTATTGTTTCCATATGGCGAAGATGGCTATAGAGAAGGTATTCCATTTCATTGTAGCAGAGAAGGAAATACAGGAAGGAAAACGGTTAGTATTCGGGAGTATTTTGCTTATCATTTACATGAACGAGATTGTGATTCAAAGATTGTATTGTCTTCTAAGAGATTATTTCAACAATATTTGGTGGATGCTTATACAATGATTGAATCATCCCGTTTGAATTATATTAGATTTAATCAGAAGCAACTGCGGGCTGAAATGTATAAGGGATTACAAGAGGTTGTTTTGACCGGTGATTGTGATGCAACGAAATTAGGGAAGAGAATCATTTTGCCTTCTTCATTTACAGGTGGTGTGAGATATATGGTTCAGAACTATCAAGATGCAATGGCTATTTGCAAATGGGTTGGATATCCTGATTTGTTTTTGACAATGACATGTAATCCAAAGTGGCCTGAAATTGTTCGTTGTGTAGAAAAAGATGGTCTGAAAGCTGAAGATCGACCTGATATTATATGTCGTATATTTAAAGCAAAACTTGATGGAATGATAAAGGATATTAGGAAGAACAAAATTTTTGGTGAAGTTAAATCAGGTATGTGTCATTTTATTTCTTTGTTCTATTTCGTAATATTTATTTCTCTCTGTTCTAATTAGTCGTCAAAAATGTTACAAATTATACAATATTTCTTATTTATATTTCAGTTGTCTATACAATCGAGTTCCAGAAGAGGGGGTTGCCTCATGCACACATATTGTTGTTCCTTGCATCTCAATATAAAACACGTTCTCCTGATGATATTGATCGTATCATCTCAGCAGAGATACCTGATGAAGAATCTGACCCTATATATTATAAAGCTGTAAAAGATTTGATGATTCATGGACCGTGTGGCAAAGAAAGGAAACGTTCTCCGTGTATGATTAATGGAAGATGTTCTAAACATTATCCAAAAAAATTTGTAGAACGCACGACAGTTGATGAGGATGGTTATGCAATATACCGAAGGAGAGACAATGGGAGAACAATAATGAAGAATGGGGTATGCTTGGATAATAGACATGTTGTTCCTCATAATAGGTATTTGTTGGTGACATATGGTGCACACATAAATGTTGAATGGTGCAATCAATCACGGTCTATCAAGTATTTATTCAAGTACGTACATAAAGGCAATGACAGAGGCACAACAACTTTTTGTAAGGGGATGCGGTGAAAATGCGTAATCAAATGTTGATGAGATAAAAATGTATTATGATTGTCGGTATGTGTCTTCATGTGAAGCAGCGTGGAGAATTTATGGATTTGAAATTCAATATAAAGACCCTCCAGTTGAACGTTTGAGTTTTCATTTGCCTAATGAACAAAATGTCATTTTCTCGGATATGGATAATATAGAGTACGTCTTTGCAAAGAGATTCGGTTGCTCGAAGTATGTTTTTGGGTTGGATGGAAGCTAACAAGAAGTATGAAGAAGCTAGACAGTTAACTTATTCTCAATTTCCAACAAAGTTTGTGTGGAAATCTGACATACGTGAGTGGGTTCCTAGAAAAAGAGGGTTCTCAATTGGGCGAATTTTTTGTTCCTCCGTTGCGGTGAAATATACTATTTGAGATGCCTATTGAACAAAGTCTGTGGTGCCAAGACTTATAGTGAAATTCGTTTTGTTAATGGTCGTCAATGTGATACGTTTCGTGAAGCTTGCTTTGAATCGGGTTTATTGAATGATGATAAAGAATATATTGAAGGTATTGTTGAAGCAAGTGAATGGTCTACTGCTCATTCAATGAGATCTCTTTTCGTAATGCTCCTTATTTCTGGTTCTATGAGTAGACTGCAGTATGTGTGGGATAAATCTTGGAGTTATTTATGTGATGATATATTATATAAGCAGCGATCTCTTCTCAATCATCCAGGTTAGTTTGTTGAACTTTATATTTCAACTTTATTGTTTTTAAAATAATATTATATTATTACAATATTTCTTTATTAAATGCATAATTTCACACTTATTAAATTTATGTTTGATATTAACTGAAGTTCAACTTCGTCATTTTGGACTTGCTGCAATTGAAAAATTATTAAGGCATCAAGGAAGAAGTCTACTTGAGTTCCCAATGTTGCCATATCCAGATGCTGAGTATTTTCAAATGAAGGCGAATCGTTTAATTCATGATGAAACATGTTATGATCGACAGGAATTACAATTACAACTTCAACAACTTTTGCTTCATTTGAATGATGATCAACAGAAAGTCTATAATATAATTCTTGATGCATGTTTTGAAGAAATTGGAAAGATGTTCTTTGTTTATGGATATGGAGGTACTGGAAAAACATATATTTGGAAAACTCTGTCAGCTCGATTACGTTCAGAACGCCATATTGTCCTAAATGTTGCTTCCAGTGGTATAGCATCTTTATTGTTACCTGGCGGAGAACGGCTCATTCCCGGAGTTTGCCATTCCCTTTAATCTTAATGAAGATTACATTTGCAATATTTCTCAAGGCAAAATTTCTTTAGCTGAACTAATTACGAAATGTCATTTGATTATTTGGGATGAAGCACCGATGATGCATAAACATTGTTTTGAGGCTTTGGATAGGAGTATGAGGGATATAATGAGAGTTGTTGATCCTAAAAGAAATGATTATGTCTTTGGTGGGAAGACAATTGTTTTTGGTGGTGATTTTAGGCAAATACTTCCCGTAATTCCAAAAGGCAGTCGACAAGATATTGTTCATGCTTCTATCAATTCATCTTATCTTTGGAATAATTGTGTTGTATTGAGGTTGACGAAGAATATGAGATTGCAAGGTTTAAATTCATCAGCAAATTTTGAGACTTTGAGGCAATTTGGTGATTGGATAGCAAGAATTGGAGATGGAAAAGTTAATGAGCCAAATGATGGGATAGTTGATATTGAAATCCCACGTCAGTTTTTGATTGAGAAATTCGATGATCCTATTATTGCAATGTACGAAGAGTATATATCCTGGGTTTAGTAGTTCTCATCACGATTTATCATATTTTGAAGAAAGAGCAATCCTGGCACCTACATTGGATGTTGTTAATGCAATTAATGACTATATGGTGTCTATGAATGATCTTGATTCTAGAACTTATTTAAGTTCGGATGTGGCTTCCCATACTGATCGAAATATTGAGTCTTTATCTCGATCTTCATACCCGAGTTCATGAATAGTATTTCCATTTCTGGGCTTCCCAATCACATGTTAACTTTGAAAGTTGGAACACCGGTTATGTTGCTTCGTAACATTGATTCTTCAATTGGTCTTTGCAATGGTACGCGATTGGTATCACTAGGCTTGGAAATCATGTTTTAGAAGGTGAAGTGATATCGTGGAAATGTTGGTCAAAAAGTGTTGATACCCGAGAATGTCTTTGACACCATCAGACACACGGATTCCTTTTCATTTTGAAAGAAGGCAGTTCCCCTTAATGATTTCATATGCAATGACAATTAACAAACGCCAAGGTCAATCTTTATCATTTGTTGGTGTTATTTTGAAAAGACTGTATTTTCTCATGGACAACTATATGTTGCACTATCGCGAGTCAAAAGTCTGATGGACTTAAAATTTTGATTTGTGATGATGATAATCTTTTGGAGAGAATCTAAGTCATCTACAGAAAATGTTGTCTTTAAGGAAATTTTTCACAATGTATAAATGTAATACATGCTTCATCTATAACTGAATTTTATTTAATATTGCTTTTTAATATTGGTCTTTAAATTTAATATATCATGTTTAGTTTATTGCCATTATTTCTTAATATAAACTTTTTAAAAAATATTTTGAATGAGAAAATGTTGTAAGGAAAACAAGTGGAGAAAAATAATATTTTCTATATTAAATTTTAATTATTAAATACAATAACATGATTTTGCCGTGCATCGCACGGGAGTACTGCTAGTTTATTTAATAAGTCAACTCGTGGGCACATTTCCAAATCGAAGAACATAATGTGACGTTCCCAACAAAAACACGTTCCTTGTCGAAAACAAGTAAATTACAATGCTATTGTCGTATAATCATGACATGTTATATCAGCCACTAATATAGTAATTAGTATTAACATTATGAGCAAGTTTTGGGAGAAACTAGTTTTTTCATAAATTATAAAAAGTTCATTTTTTTTCTACTTGCAATTAGTTAGCGAATATTTAGAAACAGTTTATAAAACAGGACTTTCTATAATTTAAGGAGAAACTAGTTTCCCCCAAAATCTTGTGTAACATTATTCTAATACGTGTGTCCGTTCAGCACTTGAAGAGAAAATTAACTTTTTTGTCCGTCAATTAGTTTAAATTTTATCTTTTCGTTATTAAATTAATTTTTTTTACCTTTTCATTCTATCGCTTTATGGATTATTTCATCATTCCGTTTGTCTACCGTCTAAATCTCTGTTATATCTGAGCTGAGCTGGCACCACGTTGTCACCTTATTTCCTATGTAGAGCTGAATATGCAATTTAAATAATGGTGTAAAAATTTCAATTAAACAAGGGGTTAAAGTGTAAATTTTGAATAAACTATTAAAATTATTTATATATACTCTCTCACAAACCATCTTACACCCACCAACCACTGCACTACTGCACCCTCGTCATCATCGTCACCATCACACCACGCCACCATCAGACCACCGTCACCACTAGCCACTAACCAGCACACTCTCACTAATTAAATTATTTATTTGTCACTAATTAAATAATAATTAGATTGATTTGTATAATGATTTTTGAACCAATTTAATGATCGACCTTTTGGGAAATCATTCATCCGTTATTAGGGTTTCCGATTATTGTTGAATTTGAATGCCCTAGATTATTTTAAAGTGTTCAGTTTGTTTCGATAGTTGATGATTATGTTTATCTTATATTTAGGGTTCATGAAGAGAATTGTTATTCACCCCCGCAACATTACTCAATACCCCCGCATTACTAAGTTTACTTCTAAAAATTAAAATTACACCCCCATTATTACTATTATACCCACAAAGTTTCTCTCTCTACTTTTCCTCTCTCTTCTGTTCGTCGCAAGGAACCTTTCAAATCATTGTCGAAGAACCCTCATCTCCCAGTTCATCATAAATTCCTCCAAGTAATCCCTCTTTCTATGCAAATGATGCGAATTTACATTTAAATATCTGTAATTTTTGATGGGTTTTCATGAAATTAAAATTTTGATGGGCTTAGCGAATTTGGGTATGGAGAGGGATAGAATCTGGTGAGGACTTGGCCGGAGAGGGATTGGGTTAGGTTTTCCGGTGAGGGAGATACCAGGTGAAGGTGAGGAAGGTTGAATGGAATTGGAGCGCTCGGTGTTGAAGGTCACGGGTGAACGTGTTTAGGAATCTGGGAACAGGGCGCCGTTTGGTGTAAACGTATTTGGGTGTGAGGGAGACGAATTAGGGAGAGGAACCTGGTGGTAGTGATGAGGATGCCATTGACGATGTTTAGAGAGAGAGCTCGGAGGAAGCTTGGCGATTTGGCGATTTGACGATTAGAGAGAGAGTGGGAGGGCTCTGTTGTGGGTCGAGTTGTTTGAGGGAGAGAGAGAGGACGGTGAAGGTCTAGGTTGAGAACCGATTTGGGGAAGAAGGAGGAAGGTGATTTTTGGTAGAGGATAGGGAGAGCGAGCTTGAGGACGCCATGGAAACCGTTTAGAGAGAGAGAGTCTGTTTCCGGCTAGAGAGAGAGAGGAGAGAGAGACTGAGCGTTGGTGAGGAATGATTCGTCTGTGAGCTCAATTAGGTTTTGGAATTGCTTGGAGGGATGTCGAGCCATGTCGACATCGAGGGGTAGGAGCATGAGAAGTAAGGTGGAGATGAGGATGAAGAAGGAATCTGGTAAAACCCTAAGAGACTAAGAGAGATTAGAAGGGCCTAATCGCCATTTGATTTGAAGGTATTGGGTGTGTTTGAAGGTAATTCTTCATTTCTTTTAGAGACGATGGCGGCGGTGGATGGTGGGGGGTGGTGGTGAATAGTGGTGGGCAACATATTAGAGGTTGAAGATGAGGATAAACTGGTCATTTCAATTGATGGCATTTTTATAATAATTATTACTGCGGGGGTATTGAGTAATGTTGCGGGGGTGATTAACAATTCTCTTCATGAAAAGGCGTTGCTGGATAATCGATTGTTAAGAAAGAGAGAGAGAGAGAGAGAGAGAGAGAGAGAGAGAGAGAGAGAATATGTGGCCGGCTTCTTGCCTCGCCTCGTGCTGTGCGGCATGTGCATGCGATGCCTGTCGCACTGTGGCTTCTGGAATTAGCCGGAAGTCTGCTCGGAATTCTTATTGTGGTCTTTTTGCCCTGTCCTTGATTGTGGCTTGGATTCTCAGAGAGTCTATTGCACCACTCATGGAGGAGATCCCTTGTAAGCTCTTAATTTTTTCTAATAATTATATGAATCAAAGTGGGGGTGGGGAGGAGAGGTGATGTTAACCCTAAATTGATGAGAACAGAGGAAGCCGGACGAAGGGGGAAGGGAAGAGTATGGGGCGGCGGCGGCTCTGATTTAGTGAACAGAGAAATTGGGTGAATTTAATTCAAAGTTAAAAGCAAATTGATCTTTTAAACAAGAAAAGTAGGGTTTTATTTTTAATTTTGAGTTTTTCTAGTTTCGGTTTTAACACTTTTGTCCTTGTAGATTTAAATAATATGCCAACGGGCAAATGTGCAATGAGATTGCCAAATAAGCGAAAACATGAGGTTAAAAACCTTGTCCAAATTCATAGTACACACACCTGCCTCATACAGCAAAAAAGAAAACATATCAAATCAATTCAAAAAGTCTTCCATTTCACCTAATCCTGAAAGAGATATTAAGCCTTTTTTACTTAGAAAGATATATAGATAATAACCTACCACCAACAAATTCAGTAATAATAATAATCTCTATAATCAAATATGCAACCAAAAGTCTATGTTCTTGCTTTTCTCTCTCCAAAAAATTCCAATCTATCAAAATATCAACAATGGCTATGAAGCACAGGAAACTGTTTCCATCCTTAGAAGCAAACCAAACTGATATTTCCGACCCTTCTTGCCCTTATGGCTGCGATCCCTACTCAGACTTCTATTTTTCTCCACCACCGCCGTCACCACCACCACCACCTCCGGCCACCAAGCATGGGGAGCATGTATCAACTTCTGTTATTGTCATTCTAAGTTTGTTTGGCTGTGCTTTTCTTATGCTCAGTTACTATGCCATAATGATAAAGTATCGTTCGCGGTTTAGGCGGTCTTCATCTTCAGCAGAATCAGACGGTCCAGATGAAGAGTTTCTTGATCATAATCATGGTCCTATAATTGATCATCCTATCTGGTACATCAACACAATTGGCCTTCAGCCATCAGTGATCAATTCCATTACAGTGGTGAAGTACAAGAGAGGAGATAGCTTGATTGAAGGTACAGATTGTTCAGTTTGTTTGAATGAGTTTGTAGAAGATGAGACATTAAGATTGTTACCAAAGTGTAACCATGCATTTCATATTCCTTGTATTGATACATGGTTAAGGTCACATACAAACTGCCCGCTTTGTCGTGCTGGCATCTTTTCAAATACACGGAATGTTGCTGTTGCATTAGCTTCTAGTGATCAGATTTCCGGGAACTCGGATTCAAATGAAAATACCCAGATGGAGAATATACAAGATGGTCGTGAATTGGAACGGATTCAGGTTGGAGAAGGTGAGGTTTTTGAGAACAGGGAAGAAACTGTGGAGGAAATTGATTTTCCACAGACTGAGGAGAATTTGAAAGATGAAGTGATTCAACCGATGAGAAGGTCCGTTTCCATGGATGGAGCTGCAGAAATTATAGTTGAACCGATAACGGATAGTTGTTCGAGTCCAGAATCTGTAGATAACGGATATGTTTCAATGAAGAGATCATTTTCATATGGTGGAAGGTCAGTCTTCTCAAGGCGTTGAAATTTTGATACTGCTATGTTACATGAGCTTGAATTTGTGGGGGGAAGAAATCATGAGATGATCAAAAGAATTTTGTTTTAATGTCAGTGAAACCTTTTGTGTGTAATAATCTTGAGATTGTTCCTGGATCCTCCACACATGTTATAACTTTTATGTTTGGCTCCCTCTATTAAAAATAAGTCCCCTAATTTTATTTTTTCCAGAGTGACCATATTTTTGGCCAAGTTAGTTACTAAATTGTCCACTGTTAAGAAGTTCGGGATGGATTGGTGCGGTTCCTCTACTACGCCTAAGACACCATAATATCGGCCCATGAACACAAAAAAAGGCATGAGAGATAGAGGGAGGGCTGAGCTTTTGGTTTTTCATGTTGTAAAAGAGTTAAACAATGAAAATAAATATCGTTTGTCAGATCAAATTGTTCGGACAGACACAATTCTCGAGGGCCTGATTGAATCCCACAGACAGGAATAAGGTTCCTGTCCATTGGTACATCGTAATGATTAGTAAGTGGCTATCTAATATTATACTCCCCCGTCCCACGTGAATGCATACTTATTTCTATTTTGGTCCGTCTCACGTGAATGCAAACTTTCCAAAATGGCAAAGAATATTCACTATTCCACCCACTCATTCTCTCTCCTACTTCACTTTTACACTCACAACATTCTCTCTCCTCACTATTCCCCCACTCATTCTCTCTCCTATTTAATTTTTCATACTCACAACATTTAACTTTTTCTCTTTCTTACATCACTTTTCCTTAATTCCCACACCCAAAAAGTTAGTCCACATTCACGTGGGACGGAGGGAGTACTCCCTCCGTCCCTATCGAGTGGATACTTATTTCCTTTTTGATCCGTTTATTTAATGGAGACTGTCCAAAATGGAAGGAAATCTTTACTATTTTTCCCACTCATTCTCTCTCCTATTTTACTTTTACACTCATAACACCAATCAAATCACTATTCTTCCCACTCATTCTCTCTCCTATTAAATTTTTCATACACACAACATTTCCTTCCATTTTTTATCTCTCTTACTTTTCTTTAATCTGTGTATTCAAATTTTTTATATTCACTCAACTGAAACGGAGGGAATACATATTTTTTTGGGTGGGTCATGTGGTAAACTTGTTAACTAAAGTGTTAGTTGGATTAACCAATAAACAAGTTGTTTTGAGTTTTTTTTATCAACCAGTGCCTCGAACTAGTAAGTCATTGTTAGAGATATTATTTCACATTGGAAATTGATAAATCTTGCATATGACATATAAAGATCCTGGGCCACTTTCCTTGACACCAATTGGTTTTAAGGTGGAACCTCAGACATTATTATGGTATCAGAGCTGGTCCATTACACGCGCAGGCCTAACGGCCCACGATGAACCCTCTGCGCCACCCACCATCCAGTCTACGTTGTAAGCCTTTGGCAAAGCCCGGCTACACGTGAGGGGGCGTGTAAGAGAAAGGGGAGTGGCATATAAGATGCAAGGTTTGTCAATTCTCAATGTAGAATAATATCTCTAACAGTCATCATGTTAATACTTAAGGGGCCGTTTGGTAGCCCTAATACTAGTATTAGTAGGTAGGATCGACAGACATAATTGTAACAGTTAATACTTAATAGTATTAGTAGGTAGGATCGACAGACATAATTGTAACATACAGGCCCGATTATTGGGCCGTGTAAAAGGCCAGCTGCACAACAGGGCCATTTTTTCCTAGGACCCCATATTTTCTCCCAACCCCAATACATTATACAAAGCCCAAGCGTCCAAGCCCAAACCTTAACATCAGTAGAAGAAAGCAACGCAGTCATGAGCCAGCAACAATGCTGACTACGCTCGCCACCTGCCAAAAAAAAAAAAAAAAAAAAAAAAAAAGGAAAGATTCATGGCTCGAAAATTACGCAAGAAGATCAAACGCAAATCGAAAATCGCGGCTTGATTGAATTGAAGAGGCGACGACGACGATTGCAAAACAACTGTAAAATCCAATAATCTCTAACTAAACTGTATGCGCTTATATGTTACGAATCATCAATCATCAGTCCGTACAATATCCGACGCAATTTTCATCATGGGTCATCCAAAAACAGTCTCACGGTGCTTTAATACAGTGACAAGACTGCGTACATCCGACCCCCTAATTCTATTGTAGGTAAAAGCCTTTTACGGCATTGGGATAATGTTGTTGTTATTGTATGCATGGTTCAGATTTTAGTTATACTCTTTAAAGTGAATATTGCACGGCTCTACAGAGGTGCTGTAGCGCTTCAACAGACGGTGCCAATCTCGTGGCGTATCTAGGAATTTAAGTGAGAGGGGTCAAATTTTAAGGCTACGAAAAAAATGAAAATCACACTATTTGAAAACCTAAATTTTAATATTGCATGTATAACCGATTTATTCTTAGTTTGAGTTCAAACAACAACAACAACAACAACAATAATAATAGTAATTAATAATCAAATCTATTTTTGTAATTATATAACTAAATCTAAGAGACATTCTAAAAATGTGAAGCTTTTTTAAAATTTAATGACAAAGATGTATGAATATTCTTGCTTTCCACTTTTTAAACTTTTGATTTTGTAATTATAAAATGAAATATGAAAAAACTGGTAAAAATATGTAGGGACCAAGTTTTTTATAAACTAGTCATTTATTTAGAATAAAATTTCTAGAAAATAAATACTCCCTCCGTCCGCTTAGAAGATTCACAGTTACTGTTTACACGTTAATTAAGGAGGGAGTATTATATTGAAAGTGTTGTGAGTGTGAAATAAAATAGGAGAGAGAATGAGTGGAGGGAATAGTAAATTATAATGGTGTTGTGAGTATTAAAATAATGTAGGAGAGAGAATGAGTGGAGAGAATAGTGATTTAAGGTTTCCTTTTTAGGAAAGAAACAAAGTGTGAACCATGTAAGCGGACGCCCAAAATAGAAAGTGTGAATCATGTAAGCGGACGGAGGGAGTATTTATTTTGAGATAGATGGAACATAAAACATAAATGCATATAAATATAAGTTGTTCAAAATATTAAAGGCTAAGAAGGGTTTTTGACTTTCTGCTGTTACACTTTGCATCTCTTGCCTTTTAATTAATACACTTTGCACCCTTAATTTTTTATTTTTTTTTTTTTTTTTTTAAAACTACTCCGTAATTTTTTTTGGAAAAGCAAGAGTGTTCAATTACCCACCCTTGCGCCACGCTAGATATGCCTCTTCGTCACCTCGCTTCATTTTCTTGTTTTATGGTTATTGATTTAACCATTGTCGGTCTCCTAAACTCAAAATTTATCTCGTCCATCGTGTACAAAAGAATGTCTGTGATAAATGGGGATCACTTGCAGCAGCTTGCAAGAGGGAGCTGAGCAGAGAGGGTCAGCCCGTTCATTAGTACACTAATTCAACCGCATAGGGCCCAAAAATATGTGTAATTTTTTGGGCCCAATTTTTTTTGCTTTTATGCATATAATAGTCTAATTTTAACCCCAAATGTTAAATCAACAATGATAATTTTAAAACCAAACAGCCCAAATTTTTTAAATAATGGATCAGATTTGCAACCCACCACAGTCAGGCCTATACTCCAAACCCAACCAGCCATTGTTTTTACTTAATTGTAATTTATTCAAATTAGCCATAGCCTAGCCCCAACACAAATACCAAAAGAAAGAGGAAAGTTTGTGATTCTGTAGACAGTGATCTACGGAACACGAGAGAGTCGAAACAAGCACTGCTCGTCGCCATCGTCTACTCGGTGCCGTTGATCGTTCTTCGGCCGAGAAATTGGCCTAAGGCCCAAATATCAATCAGCCCAGGGTTTCAAATTCAACTAATTCGGCTCTATGGGCAGGTATAGAATTGAGCAAAAGATGATATTATTATTCACAATTGTAACACATATATATAGTATAAGTTGTTGAAACTAATCTAGCTAGAGATATACATGATCATAGAATACAAATTAAAGATATACATGATCAATTAATTTAGGAAACAAGATATGTGATAAAAGTTAAGATGGAGCCGAGATTTGAGAAGGATTATTGTGATCCTTAACACGCTCCGTAAGATGGACGATCCTTGGGAGAGACCAATCTTGAAGACTAGAGACAAGAACCGAGCTTGAGATAGAGGCTTTGTAAGTGAATCAGCAAGTTGGTCATTGCCTGAGATGTGTTGTATTCGAAGGTTGCCTAGTTGAACTTGTTCTCGAACAAAGTGGAAGGAGAGGGAGAGGTGCTTCATCCCTGAGTGAAAGACTGGATTTTCTAAGTAGGAGGTAGCACCAAGGTTGTCGCAGTAGATGACCGGAGGATTGGTAGTTTGAGGCCGAGCTCAGAGAGTAGGTTACGGAGCCTTAGAATTTCAGCAGTAGCATCAGCAATTTCCTTAAATTACGCTTCAATGGATGATCTAGCAAGGGACCGTTGCTTCTTGGAGGACCAAGCTATGGGGTTACGGCCAAGGTAGACGATGAAACTGATGGTGGAAACGTAGTCGTCTTTGTCGCCAGCCCAGTCAACATCACAAAAGGCATGGAGGGTTTGAGGAGTGGTCTTGAAAAGTTGGACGCCAAGGTGGAGTGTGCCATGTAGGTAGCAGAGAAGGAATTTTAGTGTTGTCCAGTGAGGGGATTGTGGGTTTTGCATGAACTGGGCTAGCTTGTTAACGGAGAAGGATATGTCAGGTCTGGTGATGGCCAGGTAGTGTAGGCTACCTATGATGGCCCTGTAGTCATTGGGGTTATGAGTAGGAGCGGCCAGTGGAGGTGGTGGTTTGGCTCCTAGTGTGATCACATCGGGGGATGCATCAGTGGGCTGTGAGGCTATAAGGGTGGGATAAGTAACCACGGGAGTTGGAGAAGGTTTGGAATGGATCATATTGTGGCGTGTAAGGAGATCGTGAATATATTTTGTCTGGGTGAGCAGGAGTCCACTACTGTTTGGTGTGACTTCCACACCTAGGAAATAAGAAAGGGGACCAAGATCCTTGAGTGAGAAGTGGGCAGCTAGACTGGAAATAAAGGAAGTGAGGGTGGTAGTGGTAGGTCCGGTGACAATGATGTCATCAACATAGACTAGGAGATAGAGTGGGGAGTGGGGTTTGGGAGGATGAAGAGAGATGGATCTGCAAGAGAGGAATGAAAACCATAGGAGAGGAGATAGGTTTTTAGTTCAGTAAACCAAGCTCGGGGTGCTTGCTTTAGGTCATATATGGCTTTGGCCAGACGACAGACAAAGGTGGGATTGGCGGAGTCAACAAAACCCGGTAGCTGGGACATGTAGACGGTTTCATTGAGGGTTCCTTGAAGAAAGACGCTGTTAATGTCAAGTTGTATTAGAGACCAATTTTTGCTATTGGCAAAAGAGAAAAGAAGGCGGATGGTTGTAGGTTTGATGACAGGACTAAAGGTTTCAGAGTAATCAACTCCGGGTCGTTGGTGGAATCTAGGGATGGCAAAAAACCCGAACCCGCCCCGAACCCGAAAAGACCCGACCCTAATAGGCCGGGTTTGGGATCCAATTTTGAAAACCCGCGGGGTTTTTCTAGGGTTCGGGTTTACCCCCGCCCCGCCCCGAACCCGCCCCGATTAACTATGAAATTACTAAAATACCCTTACTGCCTCTATACTCTGTTTTCAATTATGCTCTCTTACAAGTTTTAGCTTATAAATATGGTGTTTTTCATAAATTGTCCAAGGCTAAGGACGTGTAAGCCTTAAGAAAGTGCAGTAGTTGAAGCTTCGTAATCGCCTGGAATATTTACTCAAGATATTAGCTACTGATTTGGACTCTGCTGGCCCATACTTAAACAGGCCATAGCCCATGTTTTTTGCTGAATGTTTAAACTTTTGCTGAGCTGATTACCGGGGCGGGTTAACCGGGGCGGGCTCAGGTAATGAAACATTCGGGGCGGGGCGGGTTCGGGCAAGGGTATATCACTATAGGGGCGGGTTTGGGAAATGAAAAACCCGTCCCGAACCCGCCCCGTTTCCATCCCTAGTGGAATCCTTTGGCAACAAGGCGGGCTTTGTATTTTGAATGGTGTTGTCTGGGTTGTATTTTATTCGAAAGACTCAGTTGCACCCAACAATGTTTTGAGCCTCAGAAGGGGAAATAGGGACCAAGTTTTGTTGCTGGTAAAAGCTTGATATTCATCAAGCATGGCACTACGCCAGCAGGTATGGAAAGGGCTTCTTTTGTGGTGGAGGGCAGACTAATGGGAGATGAGAGTGAGGAAAGGTTGGCATATTTAGGATTAGGCTTGAAAATGTTTTGGAGAGACGGGTCTGTATGGTTCTGGCAGGAGGAAGGGGGTTGGTTGGAGTGACTGGTGTGGGTGATGGTGTGGTACTGTCAGAGGTAGCAGTAGTAAGTGAGTTGGTGGGGTTAGCTGGAGTAACTATTTGTGTGACCACATTAGTGGGTGCAGCGGGGATAGTAGGGGATATAGAGGGGGATTGTAGGGTTGATATGGCAACTGAAGTGGGGTTATGTTGTACAGTTGGTTCGGGAGGGGATTGGGGTGTTGTTGTAGGAGCAATTATAGGGATAAAGATGGGACACCATTGAGAGGGAGTCATTTGTGGTGGTGGGAGTGTGGTGTTGGTTAGAGAGGGATAAGGGAAATCAGTTTCAACAAACTTTACATGGCGAGATGTGTAGACACGATTGGTGGTGGGATCAAGACAATAATATGCACTTTGGGTGGGAGAGTATGCAACAAATATACATAGGATGGATTTGGGGGCAAGTTTGTGGGGGGGGGGGGTAGGGTCTTAGCCATGGGTAGCAGAGGCAGCCAAAGCAGCGAAATTTGGTATAGTTTGGCGGGGTTTTGAACAGTTTGAGGTATGGGGAGGCATGGTTAAAGGAGGAAGTGGGCATACGATTTATGAGGTAGGTGGCTGTGGTGAAGGCATAAGGCCAGAGGGTGAGAGGGAGATTGGCGTGAGTAAGAAGGGTGAGTCCTGTTTCTACTATGTGACGGTGATGGCGTTCATCATACCTATTATTTTCTGGAGTTTATGAAGGAGATGTGAAGTGGGAGATACCTTTGTGTAGTAGAGAGGGTGTGAGTTTGAGGTATTCACCTCTATTATCAGAGAAGAGTTGTAAGATGTGGCGATTAAAAAACTTTTCAATAAGGGCTTTGAAGCGAGTAAATGTGGAGAAAGTGTCAGATTTATTTTTGAGAGGGTAAAACCAAATATACTTAATGAAGTGATCAACGAAAATAACAAATTATTTGAAGTGGTCATAAGAGTAAATGGGAGAGGTCCATACATCAGAAAATATAATTTAAAGGGGAGCATTAGATGTGAGGGAGGAATTGAAAAAAGGTAACTTGTGGCTTTTATTAATGTTGCAAGAATTACACGAGGAAAGATTTGATAAAATGTTTAAAGAAAATTTTCTACTTAAAGAAGATAAAATGGGGGGAGAAGGGTGTCCGAGTCTGTAATGCCATGATTGAGTAGAGGAGGAGTTGCGAAGGGAAGCTTGGACTGAGGAGGGGTGCCACAAGTAAACTCCATGCTCAAGTGTTCCATGGAGGAGAATGGGATTTGTCGTCATGGCCTTGATAACAAAGAAAGAATGTGAGAAAACAACAGCGCATGATTGTCTTTACAGAATTGAGAGATAGATGAAATGTTTTAGGAAATAAGGGGGACATGTAAAACATTATTGAAATGAAGATTTGAAGATGAAGTAGGGAGAGTGAAGGAACCTATGTTTTGAATTGGGAGAGATGAGTTGTCACCTATGATCACATCGTCACTGCCATCATAGGGGTGGTGAAGGGCTAGGTTGGAAAGGTCATTAGTAAGATGGTGAGTGGCTTCGCTGTCAACAAGCCAGGATTTTGGGGGTGAATGGATAGGGACAGCGACAACATGAGCTTGTGGAGTGTTAGTACGAGGTGTGTGTGGGTAGGTTAGTGGAGGGGGGTGGGAAGGTGTCAGAGAGGTAGTCACGTTTGAATTGGTGGCATTGGGCAATAACATGGCCAACAAAACGACAGTACTGGCATTTTCCTTTGAAAGGTATTGGGTTTGGATTAGTAGGGTTAACTGATGTGATCGATGGTGTGATCACACCAAATTGAGTTGGGTTGGTACGATTATGGGTACAAAAGTTGTTATTACGGGTTTGGGCAGGGTAGGCGGAAGCGGGGAAGGCAATGGGTGGTGTCATTTGTTTTAGGATTAACTCGTGGTGGATAAGTTTTTCATGTAAGGTTTCAAAGGAAATGGGTGCATCACGGGTTTGTAAGAGTCGTAATCAAGACCTTTGACTACCTTGCAAATGATGTCCTCAGGATCCATGGGTTTGCCCAAGATGGCAAGTTTGTCAGTGCACGATTTAATGGCGTGCATATAGGTGGAAATGGATTAGATGTTTTTGGTGAGGGAGTCAAGGGTGTCCTTGACTTGTAGGATGTGGCCACGCGATGGGTTGGCAAAGGTTGTTTTGAGGATGGTCCAAGCTTCATGGGAGGTTTTTGCTTGGATGACTAGGGGTGTCACTGTGGGATCTAGGGTTCCTAAGAGGGAGCCAAGGATGAGATGGTATTGGTGGTTTCGGGCAGGGTTGGGTGTATCGGTGTTGTTTAACTTGATGGTGGCGGCTGGTGGGGGGTGAGTGTCATCAACATATTTGAGGAAGTCAAGGCCGAATAGGATAAAGTTGATTTGGGATGCCCAAGTGAGGTAAGTTAGGGGAGTGAGGGGTTTACATTGGGTTAGGTTTACTAGTATTATGGGGCTGATAGGTCAGCCGGATTAGCAAGGGTGGTGGAGGTGTTGGCGGCCATGATGGAGACGGTAGAGGGATGGTTTTGTAGAGAGGAAAGGTTAGATCAGATAGGGTCTGATACCATATATAATTGAGCAAAAGATGATAGTATTATTAACAATGGTAACACATATATATAGTATAAGTTGTTTTAACTAATCTAGTTAAAGATATACATGATCAATTAATTTAGGAAATAAGATATGTGATAAATGTTAAAATGGAGCCGAGATTTAAGGAGGATCATTGTGATCCTTAACACTGTGGATAGGAGCACTGATTGATCCTTTAATGCTTAATATTGAGTGCATAATGATGTCACATGAGAACACATTTAAAAACAATACTTGGGGAGTAAATAGTTTGGTTCGAGTCAATTTACAGATCAAACCGCTAGCAATCAGTTTGAAAAAATTCTAAACCGAATCGAATCATGAAAGTGATCAAACTGAACCTAATCAAACCGATATGGTTTGTTTCGGTTTTGTTCAAACTGTGGTTTAATTATTTGGTTCAAACTACGGTTTTGTACCGCGATTTAAATTGTGGTTCAAACAATATCGTAACTCATAATCAGATTTATTTAAAAAAAAATTGTGATCACAAAGAAATAGTGAGTCATTTATGTTAACCGTTAACCCCTGCTTTGTGGTACTATATCTCAGTCTAAAGTCTAAGGCTGGCTTTGGGAGCATGCATTTGTCTTTGTGGGAGCTGAGGCCACATTCACTACCATCATAATCTAGGTCCAACTAGGAGGTCTTCTCGTTGAATTCTATTAGCACATGAAATAGGCTAGGAATCTTTGTGTCCAGAGGAAGATAAAGGCCGAAGTGAGAAAACACACTATATAATGTCGATCGTGGAGAAAAATTGGTTAGTTATGTGTTATAATGAGATAACTAATGGTGAAATTATTATTGAATGAGATGAAAAACGTGGATTAGGATTAGTACATTTAATGTAGCTTTATTTATTTATCCAAAGGTAAATATTAATCAATATACAAGTAGTTAATATGTGGTATGGTGGTTCAGTATACTGGTTTGGTCTATTGGTTTGGTTTGATGGTTTATGTTTTGGTCTGCTGGTTTGTTTTGACGGTTTGGTCAGTTGGTTCAGTATCACGATCTCAAACGTGATTTTGTTTGGTTCGATTTGATTTGGTCTGAGATAGTCAGACCACAAACCGAAACGAGATATGTGATTTGCCGATTTTTGACACCGAATCAAACTATTCGTACTTGAAAACTAAATCAATTCGTATGATTTAGTTCGATTCAATTTCAAAACAGTGATTTAAACCAAATCATTTACCCCCTAATTAAACAATACTCCGTAAACCTTAATTTTTGGTTTAGAATTCCAAAGGAGCTAGCTAGCTTGTCTTCTTATTGAATAAGAACACGAGTATGAACAGAACTTAGTACATATCTCATCTCTTGCATGCAGATTTTTTTTTTTGTCATTTTATGGCCATACTGATGTTCTTCCTCTATAATCGCTCCCAACATCATGTGCCACCAGCTGTGAAAATAGTTGGACTATTCAAGGCCAAGGCCACATCTTTCACTACTACTCCCTTCATCTGTTTCTAATTTGACTTTACATATAAATTAAAAAAATATTATGAATATGAAAAATAAAGTAGGAAAGAAAAAGTGGGTAGGAAGTTTTTGTTGTAAAAATGACAAGTTGATCCATTATTCATTTTAATAATGGGGCAATTATCAGATAGTCTCACATCCTAATGAAAACAACCACTAAGGACACACATTTTGAAGAAATTTCACCAGGTCTACGCTTTATAATGACATCCCGTTTTTGATAAATGCACACCATGCGAAATAAAAGGGACAGCGGTGTCGCTGTCCCTTTCTCCCCTGTTTTTTCGTTTTTTTTTCTCCTCCCAAAACTTTAAAATTAAATATCTTAAGATCTAGAACTCAAAAAAAAAAAAAATCGAGACCATTGTATTATTCGTATCGTCAAAATGAATCAAACTAGCAACATTAACATATAATTTAGAGCAAATTTATGAGATTATTTGACATATTTGTTAAGTTCACAGTTGTTCTAGTTAAGTTCACAGTTATTAAGTTCATAGTTGTTAAGTTCACATTTGTTAATTCACAGTCGTTTTTTTATCTTTTATGGCTCTATTATTTACTTAATTTACAAATTTTTTAGTTAAGTTCACAGTTGTTTTAGTTAAGTTCATAGTTGTTTTTAGTATTTTATAGCCTTTATTTTGCAATTTTATGAGATTATTTGACCTATTTGTTAAGTTCAATGTTGTTTTTTGTTAAGTTTACAGTTGTTTTAGTCCTTTATGGCCTCTATTTTTACAATTTTATAAGATTATTTGACATATTTGTTATGTTCACAGTTGTTTTTACTTAAGTTCAATGTTGTTTTTTGTTAAATTCACAGTTGTTTTAGTCCTTTATGACCTCTATTTTTATAATTTTATGAGATTATTTGACATGTTTGTTATGTTCACGGTTGTTTTTACTTAAGTTCACAGTTGTTTTAGTCCTTTATGACCTCTATTTTTGAATTTTATGAGATTATTTGACATATTTATTAAGTTCACAGTTGTTTTTAGTATCTTATCTCCTCTATTTTTAAATTTTATGAGATTATTTTACCTATTTATTAAGTTTGCTGTTATTTTTTGTTAAGTTCGCAGTTGTTTTAGTCCTTTATGGGCTCTATTTTTTCAATTTTATGAGATTGTTTGACATATTTGTCATGTTTACAGTTATTTTTTCTTAAGTTCACAATTGTTTTTAGTCTTTTAGGGCCGAATTTTTATCTCAAATAATCCTTTTTTACTTTTTTATTTACCAAAATGACTCACTGTTCAAACTATTGCCCAGAATGTCCATTTTTTTGAAAATCGCTACACCGTGTAGCGAGTTTGACTAGGGTTTGTCAAAACTTGCTACACCGTGTAGCGAGTTTAGGGTAATTAAGTTTGGCCGTTTGGAAATTAATTAGGGCATTTAATTAACCTAAACTCGCTACACCGTGTAGCGAGTTTGGTCAAACCTAATTAAACTCGCTACACGGTGTAGCGAGTTTGACTTGGGTCCGGAACCCCTTTTTTTAATTATTTTATTTAATTCTTCTCTTCTCTTCCTTCTTTCTTTCTTTCTATATACTCCCTCCGTCCCACCTCACTTGACACTTATTTCCATTTTGGGCCGTCCCAACTCACTTAACACTTCCCAAAATAGCCTACTTTTTATAATTTTATATTCACTCTACCCACCACTCATTCTCTCTTCATTTTCCACCACTCAATTTATTGACCAACACTACTATTTGCGCTCATTCTCTCTCTTCATTTTCTACCACACATTTTTTTATTTTATTCTTTTTCTTAGTTCTCGTGCCCACCTCGGGTGTCAAGTGAGTGGGACGGAGGAGTATATTATATATATATATATATATATATATATATATATATATATATATATATATATATATATATATATATATATATATATATATATATATATATATATATATACATATATATATATTATTTATATATATATAAAATAATAAATTAGAAAGAGGAAGTCCCTTTAAAAGTCCTCTCACTAAGAGAGGTCCCAAAGTAACTTGAAAAACAATGAAGATGAATCATCTATTTATAGTAGAAGAAAGATTTGAAAAATGTAGGATACATCTATGTGGAAAACACAAAAAACATTTGAATTTAGAGATGGTGGGAAAAACAAAATTTCATTTGCCTCCAAAAATTTCATTTGCACCCCTCATGAATTTTTTGAAGGCAAATGAAATTTTTCCTTAAATCAATTACTTCTCTTGGGTCTTTTACTTGTTTCATTTTTATGTGAAAGTCTCATGAAATTTTTGACTAGTAATATACGTGATTTAATTATCTTAATAATGAAAACATAAAAAATATTGTATTTAATTTTTCAATTTTTACACTTTTATGAATAATGATTTAGGGTGAGGGGGCGCATGAAATTATTTCTACATATTTCTCATACTCTATTATGATCCAAATTAGTACTTTTTTTCAAATATCTATTTTGATACAAGTAATCATTATAATAAATATGCAAGAGCTAGTGAATTATTCCTTCCGTCTCAGAAAGAAGTAGAAAGAAAGTTAATTCTATTTTAATTTAAATTTAGTGGTAAGGTTAATTGAATTTTTCCAAAAAAAAAAATTGAAAAATTAAATACAATATTTTTTAAGTTTTCATTATTAAGATAATTAAATCACGTATATTACTAATCAAAAATTTTATGAGGCTTTCACATAAAAATGGAACAAGTAAAAGGTGCAAGAGAAGTAATTGATTTAAGGAAAAAAATCATTTGCCTCCAAAAAATTCATGAGGAGTGCAAATGAAATTTTTGGAGGCAAATGAAATTTTGTTTTTCCCACCATCTCTAAATTCAAATGTTTTTTGTGTTTCCCACATAGATATATCCTACATTTTTCAAATCTTTCTTCTACTATAAATAGATGATTCATCTTCATTATTTTTCAAGTTCCTTTGGGGCCTCTCTTAGTGAGAAGACTTTTAAAGGGACTTCCTCTTTCAAATTTATTATTTTATATATATATAAATAATATATATATATATATATATATATATATATATATATATATATATATATATATATATATATATATATATATATATATATATATATATATATATATATATATATATATATATATATATATATATATATATAATATAGAAGGAAGGAAGGAAGAGAAGAGAAGAGAAGAGAAGAATTAAATAAAATAAGAAAAAAAAGGGGTTTCGGACCCAAGTCAAACTCGCTACACCGTGTAGCGAGTTTAATTAGGTTTGACCAAACTCGCTACACGGTGTAGCGAGTTTAGGTTAATTAAATGCCCTAATTAATTTCCAAACGGCCAAACTTAATTACCCTAAACTCGCTACACGGTGTAGCGAGTTTTGACAAACCCTAATCTAACTCGCTACACGGTGTAGCGATTTTCAAAAAAATGGACATTCTGGGCAATAGTTTGAACAGTGAGTCATTTTGGTAAATAAAAAAGTAAAAAAGGATTATTTGAGAAAAAATTCTTTAGGGCCTCTATTTTTGCAATTTTATAAGATTATTTGACATATTTATAAAGTTCACAATTATTTTTAGTTAAGTTCACAATTGTTTTTAGTCTTTCATTGCCTCTATTTTTGCAAATGGCGAAATGCTTCATTTCAATGCTTCTATGTAACTTCACTTAAATGTTGATTATTCTGAATTCTACAAACATTTTAAATTGAGGTGAATTGTGTGAATGGATGTGCCGTGTTTTGATTCGATATTTATTGGTATCTTATTTTCATTGGAATAGAAAAGTCTTGTTTTCATATTCTGAATTCTAATTTGTATTGGAGAGCATTTCATATTTGAACCGGGCTAGTCTCTAGAAGGATTCTTGTTCAATTATAGATTTTGTCTTTTTTTTTCCAATGACATGGCCAAGCCAAAAATCCGTGAAGTCCAACTTAATTTTGAGATGGCATAAGCTGATAGAACAAATTACCTGGTTGGGGGTGATTATTGACAATCCTAGTTAATTTTGAGTAACCATTCTCTATTTGCACAAAGATAGTCTCAATTAATGATAGTTGTTGCGGTTTGAATTGGCTTTATTGAGGAAAAATAACTTGCAACAATCTTTTGCGTAGCTGAACTTTTCTTTCGCTCCTAGTTTTCTCCAAGTTGTATTTCTGTCTGGTGCGCATGTTGAGATTTTCTGCACTTTCTAACAGAAGCTTGTTGTAATGACCTTCTGCAGATACCAACTGAAATTATGGCTGCCTTGGAACCCATTAAGGACAATGAAGAAGCTGTGAGATAATACGGAGTACACCTTGGAACGAAGATGTGTAAGAAGAAGGTTGGAAGTGGGTAGATTCGCCGAAGGTGGGAAAGGGAGGGTCACCGGAGTTGAAAAGGGAAGGGTCGCAGGAGGGGAGGGAAGGGTTGGTAGAAAGAGAAAGTGAGAGAAGAGAGAGAGAGAGAGAGAGAGAGAGAGGTCAGTTTTATATTTTTGGGTAAGGGATAGTTTGAGTAGAGAAGGTAGAGTTAAGAAGGTGGTCGTCGGAGTGGGAGATAGTCACCGGAGATGGGTAGGATAGAGAGAGAAACTAGAGAGAATGTGTGTATGTGTGTGTGTGTGAGAGACTGAGTTATAAAGGAGGGAAGGGATGAGTGAGTTTATTTATTTTATGAGTGTCATTAATAAGGAATGGACTAGGTAAAATATTTATTAGGATAGTGGATTAGTTGATTAAATTCCTAAATTCTTGTCTTAATTGATCTTTTGACTTGGGACGAAGGATTCAGCGATAATTTTCTCATAATAAAGCAACTAAGTTCCTTATTTTAATACAGACTAAAAAGGAAAGCAATAATCTTAATAAAAATATGAGGCAGAGAGAGTAATTATAAATATCACAATTTGCTTGTTAGATTTTTTTATATATATTTTTTATTCTATATTATATGTGTCAATTGTCAAAGTGCATCAAAATTAATTATTTATCTAAAAATCTGTCATTCATTTTGAAATGTACAAAAATAAAAACCCAACGCATATTTGGTTGGGACAGAGCGGGTGTAACATTAACAAGTCCAAGAAAGATAATGATTTTTTTTTTATTTATTTTCTTTCTCTTTTTAGGTGATAGAATAGAACATAGGGGTGTAATTCGTTCGGTTTAAATCGCGATTTGAGATTGAATCGAAATAAACCATGTGATTTGGTTTCGTTTTCAAGTATTAATGGTTCGATTCGATCTCAAATTTTGGCAAATCACATGTTTTGGTTTGATTTGGTTTGTGGTCTTACCCTCCCATACCAAATCAAATCGAACCAAACAAATCACAGTTTGAGACCGAACCATCAAATCAAATTATGAGACCAAACCGCCAGACCAAATCACATTACATAAACTAATCATAACCTTCGTTTTGTATCTTATTTAATTTTCGTATATTTATTAAAATTTACTGTTAGATCAATAACAAAAACTACATTGCATATAACTAATCCTAACCCCGTTGTGTATCTTATTTAATATTAATTTCATCATTTATTATCGTAATTGCGATACATAAATAACTAAGTTCTCTACACGATCGAAGATTGCAAAGTGTTTTTCTTCTTTCGGCCTATTTCTTCCTCTAGTCTCTCTTTTCCTCCGACTTTTCTCTTAACACTCGCATCTTTCGCTTTTCATTCGAGATCATGAAAATTTTAAACAAATATGAAAATAAGTTGCGATTTGAATTGTGATTTAAATCGTAGTATAAACCATGGTCTGAATCACGATTTGTATCGAGGTATGAACCGCGGTTTGAACCACATAATTGAATCGCAGTTTGAACCAAACCGAACTAAATCATAAAAGGTTTGCAGGGGCGTATCTAGTATGTAATTGACGTGGGCTCCAACCCACCTTAGAATTTTGAAAAAAAAAGAAATTTTTTACCTAAGTCACCGACTATATGTAACTTTTTATATATATATATATGAAGTTATTTTTCAATGTTATTATTGTTTACAATATTTTTAAATATCGAGTCCATACGGTTCCAAAATCTTGGATCCGCCCCTGGAGGTTTGGTTTGATTCGGTTTGAATTTTTTCATGGTTTGATTTGATTTGAAAATTTCCCAAATCGATAACTAGTGGTTCGATTCGTAAATTCCCCAAAATAAAAATAAATTGAACCATTTACGCCCCTAATAGAACATATTGTGTGTATATCATCCAAATTTTAACACGTCAATGGCGTAGCATTATTTATAATATCATCATGATTTCATTTTAGGAATTTAGGGGCCGTTTGGTTCGATGTAAAAAAAGTGAAGGAATAGACTGGTCAATGGAATTGAATCCTGAAGGAATTGAAATGGAAAAAATATGATCAAACCCCTCTGTTTGGTTGGCACGGAATGAAATGAAATTGTCATTCAATTTCTTGACAAACCATGTTTGGTTTGAAAATACAAATTATAGGAATGGAATGAAAGCATATAAAATATTCAATTTACCCTTCTTTTAAAAAATTAAATAAAAAAAAAAATTGAGGGGAGTGGGGTGGGGTTAGGGGTGTAAATGGTTCGGTCTAGCTCGGTTTGGGGAAATTTTAGAGCTAAACCGCTAGTATCGGTTTGGAGAAATTCCAAACCGAGCTAAACCACAAAAAAATTCAAACCGAGCTAAGCTAAACCGCCCAGGTTCGGTTTAGCTCGGTCTAAACCGCGGTTTAAAGATGGATTACGGACCAAACAACAATCTTAAAACAATCTTAAAACAATCTTTAGTACCTCATTGAGCTCAACAGAAACAAATCGCAAAACCCATTTTCTCTTCAAACTTCAAATTTCTTCAAATATTTGCTCAAAATTGATGATTCGAGCTTGATAATCTTGGATAAAAGGAAGTATATGGGATGGGAATCAATATTTAGTGAGGAAGAAGGAATGATTTTGTGGTTTGATGAGAGAAATTTTAGAGAGAGAGAGAGCTTGGGCAGAAAGAAATGCTAGGGTAAGGAGATTGTGGGAAAATCTCTAGCAAATTGCACTTTGGCCCCTTGTTGACCAGATTTTTTATAATGTATGTTAGCTCGGTTTCATAGCTCGATTTCATAGCTCAGTTTGACGGTTCGGTTCCATAGCTCGGTTTGGCGGTTCGGTTTAGCTCGGTTCGGCTTGGCACCCTCAAACCGCAAGATAAACCGAACCATGTGGTTTGTAATTTTTATAAACCGAGCTAAACCACTTAAATAAAAAAACCGAGCTAAACCCCACGGTTAGCTTCCTCGGGTCTCAAACCGCGGCTTGAGCTAAACCACTTACACCCCTAAAGCTGGGGTAGCAGGTATGAAAATGAGTTAAAAAATTATTTTGGGGTGGGGGTAGGGGTAGGCACTACGGCTGGGTGGGTGGAGTAGACAAGGGGTATGCAAAATGAGTAAAAAAAAATTTTTTTTGGAGGGGGAGGGGGGTAGGGCAGGGCTGAGTGGGTGGGGTAGGCAGAGGGGTATGCAAAATGAGTAAAAAAAATTTTTTTTGAAGGTGGAAGGGGGTAGTGGCAGTAAGGGTGGTCAGCGGATAGGCAGGGGGGTGAAGGGTAGTTACAAAAAAATGATTAATTTTTTTTTTTTTTTTTGGTGTGGGGGGTGGGTGGAAGTGGGGTAGCGTGGGCGGTGTGGTGCAAGTGGGGTGGAGTAGGTAGGGGGCGTGGTGGGGTAGTTACAAAAATGATTAAATTTTTTGTTTTTTTTGGGCGGGGTGGGGGCAAAGGTGTGGGTGGGATAGTTACAAAAAAATGAGTAAAAAAAAAATTTTTTTTTTTTTTTGGGGGTGGTGGGGGGGGGGGGTAGGTAGGGGTATGGGTGATTTGAGTTTTGGGGTATTTTGATCATAATTTGTTTTTACAATTTCATTTCTTAAGAAATTCATCATTTCTTTCATTTATGAAAGGAATGCCCAATTCCTTACATCAAAGGAAATTGACCATTTCTGTGGAGAAACGCGCTTTCTCACTTTATCACGAAACGTCCCGAGCCTCGCTGCGACAATGAACCTGGATATCCAAAACCTTACGCCGTGATAGCGGGCAACCTGAATATCCGGCTAAACCTTCAAAATGTTTCCGGATATTCATTCGATGGTTTCGGATATAAGTTTCGCTTCTGATATCCGTAAACCTTCAATATCAATTCCGTCCGATATGCCCCTAACACATTTCCTCGATATGCACCTACCAGCTCTCGGATATACACCTTTTTTTGATTTACAAACATTTCACATACTTCCTTGGGGATATGCACCTGGTCAAATCGGATTAATCAACCCAAAGCTTCCTGGACTTGGCCACAATGATATTGATGTTAATTATTCAAATATCAAATATAAATTATAAAAAAACACGCTTCTCCAAACGGAAATGGAGAAACGCGCTTCGAAGTCAGCTTGCACCTACTCAAAACACAAAATGCCTGGGAGAAACGCGTTTCTCCGTCGCCCAAGGGGCGGGCCGCACGGCCGGGCTTGTTTGTCGCGGCGGGCCACAAACGGGCGGCAGCGGCGGCCTTGATTTTATCCCAAGTGCCTTATCCGTAAACCAAATATTTTTTCGTAAGATCACTTTACAAAGTATTGTACTGGTAGATCCATTTCAAAGACTTGATATCCGTAAGAATTTTAAAGGATATCCGTAGCAAAAATACTCAATTAATTTGATATCCTTTACAAATATTCTATCCGCCATTTCAAATAATGTTCTTACATCCGTGTTTGGTCTATTTTAGAGTAAGGCCACTTATGTCGTACGACATAACAAGCCCGTTTCTCCAAGAAACGCGTTTCTCCCCAGACGCACTCAAAAAAAAAAACCATCTATCCGCTTTCTCTCTCATACTTTAATTTTCATACTCACAATATTTTTTTTAATTTTATTGTGAGACACGGAGAGTTTATTTACTATAAAAGAGTCCACTAAAAGTGTTGCTCAAATGTTGTACATAATCAAACAACAAGCACCTCATCTCGATCACATATTAACAAAAAGGAAAAAATAAAATAAAAAATAAAAACTCCAGAGCATGAGAGAGAGAGAGAGAGAGAGAGAGAGGGGAGTTAAACACAATACAAATATACAATAAAAGAACTGAATGTTTTTCAGCTGAAAGCAGTTTCTTCTTCAATTCTACCCAACAAGCCATTAACAGCATCAGCAATTTCATCCACTGTAGTGATTTGGCATTCATCTTCTAGCTGTCCACATATAAAAATAAATAACTAAATTATGGTACACAAAATTGACAATTCCCTTTTGTAAAGAGGCGGATCTAAATTCATGATAATAGGGTAGTTGTCTCCATTTGATTTTATTTATTATTTACTAATGTAAATTTTGTCAAAAATCTTTAAATCCGGGATGTTAACTCAATAAATGAAAATTTTCACCCGTTTATGTAAAAAAAAATATACTAAATTTTTCACCCTTCCAAAAGTGATAGACTAAATAATTACTCACTCTGTCTTAAATTGAATATCCATTTTTGTCTCAAAATGAATGATTTTTTGAAATTTTACCTTCAAATAACCTAATGTATTCTTGTATCATTTTTTTCATATTCTTTTTCACAGTTCATTGTATTTTTGCAAAATTAAAACTTTAAAAGGGAATAGCAAAAATATTTATTATTTTATCAATTTTTTCAAAATGACCCTTAATCTCAAATGAACATGCATGCATTTCGGGACGGAGGGAGTACCTTGAGGCTGAGAGTATAGAGAACCATTTGATGAGCAGTTGTAACATTAAGATGAAGAATAGTAAGCCACAAACATTGAAGCCCCGCCACCATCTTCAAAAGTTGTCTCGGTCTTTTCTTCGATAAAATCTTCAAGTTGGCGTGACTCTCCACAACTGTAACTTCTATGTCAGCAAAAGCACATCGATTCTGATCAACCATGGCCGTTTCATTACCCTTCAAATCAATGGAATGTGTTGAATATTGTGGAAATGTGAAGAAATTTCTGAATAATTGATCACTTCTTTTTTGTGATTCTAGGGTTTGAAGGCTTTGTTCTAATTCTTTTACAAAATTTATTGCTCCTCCAATAATTGAGGCTTGATCACCCTGAGAAAAAAATTAAACAAAATTATGATAATTGTAGTTAAATTAATTGTCCTAAATAGGAAAGAATCTTTCATATCTTAATGGTTGGTAAAAAGTGAACAAATTCAACCGAGTCATCATTAACCGAGTTGAAACTCAAAATTTTCAGGCGTCCAACTCGTTCAATAAGTCAACTCACTCGACAATTTTGGCAATAGTAAGCTTGTAAATCATGTCAAATTATAATAAAAAAAAGAAGCACTTTATCTTTTATTATTGACAAATAATTCTAAAAATGATGTGACCTTTAAATTCTCTACTTTTTGGTATTTTAAAACAAAAAGAATTTTCCTATTTCATAACAAATGCAACATTTTCAATATTTTATTTATCACAAAATAAATGTCTCATTTATAAACTAAATTTATTTTAATAGAATTATACCACGGTACAAGAACTTACTCTGTTGTTAGATGTATTATCTCACATTGATAATTGTCAAATCTTGCCTATAACATATAAAGATACTGGGCCATACCAATTAGTTTTAAGGTGTAACCTCATACTTTAATATAATATCAGACCATGTCAATTACACGTGAAGGCCCACGATATTACTACACGCCACCCGGTTAATAATTTTACATTGTAAGCATTTGGCAAAGCACGACTACACGTGAGGGGACGTGTTAAAGATATTATCGCATGTTAGAAATTGACAAATCTTGGCTATATATATATATATATATATATATATATATATATATATATATATATATATATATATATATATATATATATATAAAGATCCTAGACGAATAAATTATATCAAATCACTTTAGAAAATAATTTCAAAAGTGTTTTTTCATGATACATTATTTTTCGCATTCCTTATTAAGAATGTGAAATTGACACATTAACAATATAATTATCAAAATCTACTTTAGTAAAAAAATTAGGAAAATGAGTATATGCAAATTAATTACCCTTTGAACATAAGAAGCCGGCATCAGTGACCGGATAACGGCGAGATACTCATTCATTTGTTTCCTCCGGTTGCGCTCGATTGCTATATGAGTCATCCTTTGATTCTCTAGTTCCTCCTTGTTCTTGCCACTCTTGGTCCGCCGCCTCTTTCTCCGACCACCACTGGTGGTTGTTGCAATCGTGGTGGTCATGATCGCCGGTGGCAGAGATTCCATAACGTGTGATCCGGATTCCCCTAGTGTACAAGCCTCCGGGGAAGAATTTGGGTCCCATTGATCCTTAATGGAGTTATTATGCATCACTGAAGAAGATGAAGAGTTGTAATGATGATCCCAACAATTTCCATGCATACCCTTTTGATCAATCTTGTTTCCCAAAAACCCACAAAAAGATTTATCATGATCTTCTTGTAAAACATTGCCATACTCCCAATTACCACCACCAAATTGATCTTGTGGATATACCACACCCTCTAATGCCATTTTTCTATCCTATATCGATCTACAAGTATATTATTTTCTCCAAGACTATCTCAAGTTATTTATAACTCCACCTCCCTCTCTCTCTCTCTCTTCTCCTTTTATTTTCTATTGACAAGCGGAAAACTTTGAGACAAGGTCTAGGGAATAGCGGAGATACACAGAATGTGCTGCAGCACTGAAAACAATGGTGACAGATACAGTCAACACTCAACGTTTGATATGTGCAAACAAGATTTATTGAATAATATGTGTTACCAACCGAACAACCTATATATTTGGCTATTCCAAATCACTTAATAATTTCAATTATTATTATTATTTATTTTTTTTTGAATGGATAGGCTAGGAGGAGAAGTTGATTGGGAAGAGCTAGAAAGTGAAGAAGAAAAAGAAAGAAGGTGAAGTTGATGGAAAAGTGTTTCTTTCGAAGGAACTCACAAGAAGTAGAATACCCAAAAGATGAAAAGAAAGAAACCTTTATCAAAGTATTTTTTTTTTCACTGGAAATTAGGGAATGGTAAGGGGTGTATGTTATATAGGCCACCACCGACTTAATCATATGGAAACAAATAATCAAACAGTATGTTTACATGTGACATTGTAATTGTATACTCCCTCCGTCCCACCCGAATTTGGACAAATTTCCTTTTTGAGCGTCCCATCCGAATTTGGACAACCCAAAAAGGAAAGTTTATAATAATAAAAAAATGGGCATACTCCACTCACTCATTAACTCCACTCATTCTCCACCATACAATTTATTCAACCAACCACTATTAACTCCACTCATTCTCTCTCTTCATTTTCTACCACACATTTTTATTATCTTATTGTTATTTTTTAATCTTCGTGTAAAGTAACTTTGTCCAAATTCGGGTGGGACGGAGGGAGTATGCATGTATGTTGGGCCCACCTGTCATATGTCTTATATATGACCATATTTTGTGTAGACTGTGATAGATAGTCCTATTTCTTTTTTTTTTTTTTTTTTTTTTTTTGTGTTATCAGGGTTCCCATTTTGTCGGACTAATCGCAGGCCATCGGAGTTCCGCCTCCGCATCTTGGCGGAAGTAAATCGCGGGATATGTCCTATGCAGTCAGGGTGGCAGCACCTCCTTATACTCCTGGCCCCAAAGGAGCCCTCCTACAAGGCATTTACACTCTTACATCACCAATTGACTATTTGGCTGCTCCAGCTGCTCCTGCCAACGAGACATTTACATCACTCTTACAACACCAATTGGCTGCTCCAACTGCTCCTGCCAAGATTCGAACTCCCCACGCTGAGATTGCAATTCCAGCAGTGTTGCTTCCTTAACTGCACGAATGTGCCCCGGGGACTCCTAAGGACCCTGAAACCCATGATATAAATTAAATCACAAGGATTTCCCTAAGGGGAATCGAACACGCGACCTCCCCGAAGAAAAGCCACGAAAGATACCACAAGGCAAAGGCCCATTAGGTAGATAGTCCTATTTCTTTTTTTTTTTTTTTTTTGATATCCGGGTTCCCGGCTTCACGGACTAATCTGGACCACTGTGCACCGGCCCCTCGGTATGCCGGCGGAGGTAAATCGCGGGATGTGCCCTATGCAGCCGGGGTGGCGGCACCCTTATACTCCAGGAGCCCCAAGGGAGCCCTCCTCCTACAAGGCAATTACATCACTATTACATCACCAAATGGTCGCTCCAATTTGCTTCCCGCCAAAGTGGCACTTACATCACTCTTCCTGACACCATTTGGTGCTCCACTGCTCCCGCCAAGATTCGAACTCCCCACACCGAGGGTACAAGCCCAAAGAATGCCGCTTCCTTAACCGCACCTGATGTGCCTGGGACTCCAAGGCTCCTGAAACCCTAGGAAAGAATTAAACCACAAGATTCCTCCCAAGGGGAATCGAACTCGTGACCTCCCCGAAGGGAAGCCACTACAATACCATCAGGCCAGGAGACCATTGGTAGATAGTCCTATTTCTTGTTCTTACACTTTGGTCCCTATCATATTTTGGTTGCATTTGATTGGGTGACCGGATATTGGATGATCAAATAAAAAATACTCCCTCCGCCCCGCTAATATCCGCATCAACACTGTTTGCGCGAGAATTAAGGAATATGATATTTTAATAAAATGTTGTGAGTGTAAAAGTAAAGTAGGAGAGAGAATGAGTGGAGGGTGTAATAAATTATAATGATGTTGTGAGTATTAAAATAATGTAAGAGAGAGAATGAGTAGGGTTGGGTGAATATTTTATTAATATAAAGTTTCCTTTTTGGGAGTGTGCGGATATTAGCGGGACGTCCAAAAAGGAAAGTGTGCGGATATTAGCGGGACGGAAGGAGTATACTATAATTTTAATCTGTATATAATCTAGGGATGGCCAAATCCGGTCCGGTTCCGGTTCCGGGCCTTGAACCGCCGGTTCCGGTTCGGCGAGGAGGTGAACCTTAACCGGCCCGCTTTTCTCACGGTTCCGGTTATCCGGTTCCGGTTTTCTCACGGGTTTCGTCCGGTTCCGGGCTTTTCCGGTCCGGTTCCGGGCCGGTTCTATTGAAAAACAACAAATTTTCGTCCGGTTCCGGGCTTTTTCCGGTCCGGTTCACCATTTTGGTGAACCTTAACCGGCCCGCCTCCAAACCGGTTCCGGTTACCCCGGTTCCGGTTTTCTCCACGGTTCATGGCGGTTCCGGGCTTTTCCGGGCCGGTTCCGGTCCGATTTTCCGGTTCCGGTCCGGTTCCGGTCCGGTTTGGCCATCCCTAATATAATCTGTATAGATTTTTTTTTTGTTGAAACTATGTGTATAGGTTAAGGACCAAATAAGTCCTCCATCCATCTGTCTCTGTTTGTTTAAGTTTCTTAGTTTTCTTTTTGGTGTCTCATTTAAATTTTTTAATTGTTTTATTATTTATAATGGGCAATGGAACCCACTTATTATTATCACAACAAAAACTATATATTCACTTTATTCCCTCTAATTTACTTTTCATACTAATAATATTTAATTTTTTTTTTTAATTCCAGTGCTAAAACAAACTAACAACCTTCAACTAGGAACTAGGACGAAGGGAGTATTTAACTCCAATGGTTGGACAAAAGATCACTGATCTCAACTTTTTGATGTTGCAATCAAGAATATAAATAAAAGTATATTTTCTCTTTCCCCTGTAAACCACAATTTTTTTTTATAGGGGTCCCACTACAAACTTTTTAAAATAAAATGATTTTATTATTTTTTATATTAATCATACTCAAATGTTATATTCACAATAACAATTGAATAATTATTCTCTAACTCACTTTCTCTTTCCTACTTATTTTTTTTCATATTTACAACACCTAATAAATTAATACTTTTCTTAATTTTTGTACAAATTTTAAGTATATACTCCAGTCTGTAACAAAAGGAAGAAAATATTTTTTAACTGGTGATCAGTGACCATGATTAATTAAGCTCAATATAAATTCTAATTCTTCCCTAAAATCAATAATTCATTATAGGTGTAACCCCGCATTTCCACCTTTTGCTAGGGTGGGAGGTTCATTCTTTTATGATATTGAGAGATATTTTTTTTTAAAAAAAAATTAGTATTTAGTTAGCTAAGTTTAAGTTTTTATTGAGCCAACTTATAAGAGTTACATTAGTTAGGGGTATTTTCGTTTAGAATTATATTTATTATTATAATAAGAAAATTGTAGGAATTTAATTTGGGGTAGAATTTCTTGTGTTTATTCTTCTCTCAAGGAGGAAATATATAGTAACATAGTTTTAGAAACAGAAAAAATAAAAGGAAAAACAATTCTATTCCAAATCAACAACTCTAGGCCAAAACAGACGTGAGAAGAAAAGAAAACTAAATCTGTTCGACACTGGGAGCGGACGCTCCCCCTCCCTGGGAGCGGACGCTCCCCAATTCCAGAAACTTTGTACGCAATTTGGCACATTGGGAGCGGACGCTCCCAAATGGCAGTAACTGGCGTCACACCCTCCCTCAAGTTGGAGCGTGAGGATTAAGAAGCCCCAACTTGCTAAGTAAGAGATCAAACGGCTGTTTCCCGAGAGCTTAAGTAAAGATATCGGCCAACTGTGTCTTGGTAGGAATATAAGAAGGAGAGATAAGTCCATCGGAGATGGCGTCACGAACGATATGACAATCAACCTCAATATGCTTCGTCCGTTCATGATAAACAGGGTTCTTGGCAATGTGGAGAGCAGATTAACTGTCACAGAAGATAGAAATAGCTTTGGGATGATGAACCCCCAAGCTCAACAACAAACCCTTTAACCACTTTAATTCACAAGTAAGAGTTGCCATTCGCGGTATTCAGCTTCAGCGGAAGATCGAGACACAGTAGGTTGTTTCTTTATTTTCCAAGAGATGAGGGAATGGCCGAGAAAGACAAGCCATCCAGTTAGGGAACGACGGGTGACCGGACAAACAGCCCAGTTCGAATCACACCATCCTTGAAGTGTAAGGTCGCTGTCAGCGCGAAGAAGAATGACTTGACCGGGAGTGCCTTTGAGATATCGAACAACCCGTAGAGCAGCCTCCCAATGTTCGGAACGGGGTTCTTTCATGAACTGAGACAGAATGTGAACAGAATAAGCTAGGTCCGGCCGAGTGACAGCCAAGTAGATGAGGCGTCCCACGAGGCGTCGATAACGTTCTGGATCATCCAAGAGAGCACCGGTAGCTACACCAAGCTTATGATTTGGCTCAATGGAAAAGCCAGAGGGCTTTGTGCCTAGCAAGCCTGCCTCAGAAATAATATCCAATGTGTACTTTCATTGGCACAGGAACAGACCAAAAGGATTACGGGCAACTTCAATTCCAAGAAAGTATTTTAGAGATCTGAGATCTTTCATCTTGAAGCACTCACACAAGTACTTCTTGAAGGTCTGTAATGCAGCGGAATCGTTCCCGGCAATAATGAGATCGTCAACATACACAAGCACGTTCATCTGGATCATTCCTTTTGTGAAGGTAAATAGAGAATAGTCGGAGTAGGATTGGAGGAAACCATAAGTCTTCAAAGAAGCCAGTAACTTGGCAAACCAACACCGAGGAGCCTGCTTCAGATGATAAAGAGACTTATGAAGACGACACATTGTGTTGGGATTCGGTGCTTCAAAGCCCGAAGGGAGTTTCATATAAACTTCCTCTGCTAGATCTCCATACAGGAAGGCATTGTGAACATCCATCTGATGTAACTCCCAATTCTTGGAAGCAGCAATAGCAAGAAAAGCCCGAACAGTGACCATTTTAGCCACAGGAGCAAAGGTTTCTGTATAATCAACACCTTCTTTCTGATGATTGCCACGGATGACTAACCGAGACTTGAGCCGTTCAATAACTCCATCAGAATTATATTTGATCTTATAGACCCATTGACATCCCAGGGCACGTTTGCCAGGAGGTAGGGAAACCATAGACCATGTGTCATTATCTTCTAAAGCACGAATTTCCTCTTGCATTGACTGTTTCCAGCCATCATGAGCCATAGCCTCGCGAAAGGATGTCGGCTCTTTAGCCACCGTAATGGCTGCAAGAAAGGTACGATATTTTGCAGAAAAACTATCACAGTTTATATAGTGAGCTATAGGATAAGGAGTACCTGAGAAACCGATTGGAAGCGGAGAGACGGAGGATGGACTCGAAGAAGAAGCAGTGAGAGAAACATAATCGCGGAGACGAACTGAGGAAGTTTTCTGTCTCATACCCCTCCGTAGAGTGTCGGGTCCAGATTCATCATAAAGGACCGAAGTTGATGCAGAAGGAGCAATAGCCTCAATAGATGCCGAAGAGACAATAGGGGCAACCTCTTCCTGTTCATCGGGTAAAGTAACGGACTCGTCTGCAGTAGATTCAACAGAAGGTGCAACGGAGTCTTCTTCAACAGGAAAATCTATTCTGCCAAACGTAGCTTCCTTAGCCAGAACATCAACAGAATCCGGGACATGAGGAACTGTGGTAGAATCGCTGTATGGAAACACAGTCTCAAATAAGTTCACATCACGGGAGACGAAGAATTTCTTGGTCTCAAGATCAAACAGCTTCCACCCCTTTTTACCAAGAGGATAACCCACAAAGATGCATTTACGACTACGACTAGCAAATTTGTCACCCTTAGCATGTTGATTATGAGCATAACACATCGAACCAAAAACTCGAAGCGAATCATAAAAGGGCGCTTTGCCAAACAAGATATCGTAGGGAGTTTTATTATCTAACAAGGGGGAAGGGGTTCGATTGATCAAGTGAGCAGCGGTAAGGACCGCTTCGCCCCAAAAATAAATGGGAAGATGGGCTTGAAACCGTAAGGCTCTAGCAATGTTTAAAATATGACGGTGTTTTCGTTCGACACGCCCATTTTGTTGAGGAGTGCCGACACAAGAGGTTTGAAATAGAATGCCAGAGGAAATAAAATAATCAAACAAGCAGTTAAACTCGGTGCCATTGTCAGACTGAACAATTTTGATTTATTGAGAAAACTGTCGTTCCACCATTGCAACAAAGGCCATAAACATACAAAAAACTTCCATTTTATCAAGTAACAAAAAAATCCAAACAGCACGTGAGTAATCATCTACCAAAGTCAGGAAATAACGAGCACCACAAGAGGAAACATGAGTGTAAGGACACCACAAGTCACAGTGAACTTTCTCAAAAATTCTAGTGGACCTATACTCACTAATAGGAAAACTATCTCTAGAGTGTTTCGCACGAAAATAAACATCACAAGGTTGATCAAGACTACCAGACAGATAACAGACCGGAGGAAGAAGTTTCACTACTTTTTCATATGGATGCCCCATACGGTTATGCAACAACTCGAGCAAAGCAGATGCATTATTGACAGAGACGTGACAAGCAGAAGGTGCGCCCCCAAAGTAGTAGAGTCCATCCTGCCTAATACCCGTTCCAATCAGGTTCCTCGACTGGTCCTGTATAGCACACAGAGAGGCATTAAAATGAGCAGTGCAATGTATATCATCAGACAATTGAGAAACGGAATGAAGACTGCAGTTTAAATTCGGTATGTAAAGAACGTGATGAAGAATAAGGGTGTCTGTTAAGCGAACAGATCCCTCTATATGAGCAAAAACTGATGCGCCGTTAGGAAGCTTGACAGGGCAAGCTTGTATAGAGTAAGAATCAAAGAGACAAGCAGCGTTTTCGGTCACATGATTGGAAGCCCCCGTATCTATGATCCATGAAGATGTGTCAAACGTACCGTGAAGACGATTATCCGGAATATATGTATTACCAACGAGTTCGGCTAAAGCATTCCACTGTTCTGAAGTAAATAAAGATAAAGAGGCAGAGGGAAGTGCACTAGTAGCAACAGCACCAAATTGGGCGGCACCGACCTGGCGGCTGAATTGTTGCGTGGGGGTCCTTTGCCTCGACCTTGCTGGGGCCGGCTCCCACCACGAGAACCCATTTTGCTATTGTCTCCCCACCATTCTGGATAGTCAACAAGATCAAAGCATGAAGAAACATCATGACCCTTTTTCTGACAGTGAGTACATGTAAGAAGAGATTTGTCGGGTTTGTCACGACTACGAGAACTGCCAGTTTTGAGGGAGAAACCGACAACATCCAGAGGGTCATCAAGAACCGGTTTAGCAAGACACACTCGTTCAGCCTGGGCTACCAATTGATAAGCTCGATCTAGAGTGGGAAAGGGATCCTAAGACAAGAGGTTAGTACGAAGAGAGGCATAGTACTCAGAATTCAAACCCATGAGAAATTCATGGAGTTTACTAGCTAGTAGCCATCCGTGCCGCGTGTTGTTGTCTGGCTGTGCAATCGTTACAGCAAGAACAATCTATAAGTGGCTTATAGTTATGCAGTGATTCCCACAATCCAGTCAACTTACCAAAATATACAGCCACAGGCATGGTTTTGGTTTGCTCACATCGTGCGATCGACATCTTCAGTTGTTGAATGCGAGGTCCGTCCACCAACGCATATCGAGATTTAAGGGACTCCCACAAACGTCTAGCATCTCTATATTTGGAGAGAGTACTCTTAACCTCGGGATCGATTGTATTCATGAGCCTTGAAACCAACATAGCATGGATGGTATTCCAATCTTACTAGGTGCAAGGAGGAACGGCGGAAGGAATAGATCCATCCAAGAAACCAAATTTGCGTCTAGCTTCGAGAGCGGTCTGAATATCACCAGCCCAATCATCATAGTTATCACCACGGAAGCGAGTAGGGGTTATGAAATCCCCAGGTCGATCTTGGGGACCAGGGTAGAAAGGAGAGTTATATTCAATTTTCAGAACCGAAGGCGGCATCCCATCTTCACCGCCGGCAACACCATGGCCAGCCATGAATCTAGAGCTTGTGTATGGTAGGCTCTGATACCATGTAGGAATTTAATTTGGGGTAGAATTTCTTGTGTTTATTCTTCTCTCAAGGAGGAAATATATAGTAACATAGTTTTAGGAACATGAAAAATAAAAGGAAAAATAATCCTATTCCAAATCAACAACTCTAGGCCAAAAAAGACGTGAGAGGAAAAGGAAATTAAATCTGTTCGACACTGGGAGCGGAGCTCCCCCTCCCTGGGAGCGGACGCTCCCCAATTCCAGAAACTTTATACGCAATTTGGCACATTGGGAGCGGATGCTCCCCCTCCATGGGAGCGGACGCTCCCAAATGGCAGTAACTGGCGTCACAAAAATTTGTTACAATTCTAATAAAATTAAGACTTATATGGTTTGTATATAAGTATGAGTCATCTATCTTATTTAAACTTTAAGACGAAAATAATACATAATATATTTTTGCGTCTCCATATTTTATCATGGTATCAGAGCGTGATTTCATCCTTGAAATCATGTCTCTTTACTTTTAAATAATCATTTTCAAATTCTCTATTTGAGAGAGAATTTGACAATGCTTAACTAATATTTAATGTCTCATCCGGATCTATGTGGTATCATTGATAACCAAAGAGAAGAATCATCTTCCCAACGGCAAAGACCATGGTCAGTCTTCCAATCATTCCTCTATCCACCAAGGTACTAAACTTTTATTTTAAAAAAATCTCTTTTGGCCCTTTCTCTTTAGCAAAAACTGTCTCCCTCTCATATATTCCGGCCACAACCATATGTGGTGGTCTGACCACTATACAACTATATTAACATCACTTTCAACTTCTAAATAATTAACTTTCATTCTTTAAAAACGATAATCTAGTGTCGTTCACTTTAAATATGATTGTGATATCTCCATCCCACATCGAAAATATGTGGAAATTTAGTGTGATATATATAAGGCTCATGCACTACTACTAATCATCAAATCATCCATTGGATTTTTGTATGCCTGTGATGGGATGTGGTTAACCCAAATGAGGAAATGATTAGTGGGTCAGTGTGTGGTGCCTACGTAGAGGGTCGGGATTCGAGCTCGGGTCGTTACAAATGGTATCAGAACGGAACCCTGGCCTTAAGGTTTGCGAGCTAGCCCGGGGGTACGATCTGGGTATTGATTGACATTGCCAGGGACGACAATGGTTTGAGTGGGGGAGATTTTGATATCCCCATCCTACATCGAAAATATGTGAAAATTTAGTGTGATATATAGAAGGCTTATATACTAATAATAAGCATCAGATTATCCATTAAAATTTTGGAGGCCTGTAATGGGTTGTAGTTAACCCAAATGAAGAGATACTTAGTGGGTCAATGTGTGGTGCATACGTAGCATGTCGGGATTCGGGATTGGATCGTTACAATGATGATTGAGTATCGTTCAATCTAAAAACGATGATTGATTATTGTTCAATATAAAAACGATAAATAAGTGTCGTTAACTATAAAAATGATGATTAAGTGTCGTGAACTTTAAAAACGATGATTAAGTGTCGCTTACTAAAAAAACGATTCCCATTAATATCATTTTCATAATCTAAATAATTAAGTGTCGTTAATTCTAAAAATGATGATTAAGTGTTGTTTACTCAAAAAACGATTATTAAGTATCGTTCACTATAAAAAGATAATTAAATGTCGTTCATTTTAAAAACGAAATTTTTTTTTTAAAAAAAAGGACATGTAAAGGTAAAAATTGTACACGAGAATGAAGAAAATAAAATTGATACATACTCCCTCCGTCCTGTTTCAAAGGGCACAAATTTTTTTTTTGGGCGTCTCATTTGAAAGGGCACAACCCAAAAATGAAAAGTTTTTTATTACTTCTTTATTTGTGGGACCCACTTGTCATACTCTTATAATAAATACTCCCTCCGTCCCACAAATATACAAAAAATTATCTCTTTTGGGCGTCCCACAATAATCTACACTTTCCCAAAATGAAAATGAGACCCACTTCTCTCTACTCACAACACTTTTTAAATTTACTATTTTCTCCACTCATTCTCTCTCCTATTTTACTTTTATACCCACAACACATTACCTTTATCACTTTTTACCTTAATCTCCGTGCCGGGCCAAAAAGTTTACTTCCTCCGTCCCGTCCGACTTAGGACGTTTTGCCATTTTGGGCGTTCCACCCGACTTAGGACGGCCCAAAATGGAAACCTTAAATCACTATTCTCTCCACTCATTCTCTCTCCTACATTATTTTAATACTCACAACACCATTATAATTTACTATTTCCTCCACTCATTCTCTTTCCTATTTTTAAATTACACTCACAACATTTACCTTTTCCTTAATCCCCGTGCCATTTCAAAAATTTCTAAGTGGGCTGGGACGGAGGGAGTATACAATTGTGGGACGGTGGGAGTATCCACTAACTATTCCCTACCCCACTTTCTCTTTTCTACATCACCTTTCACTCACAACATTTATTTCACTATACACTTTTTCTCTTTCCTACATCACTTTTCTTAATTCCCGTGTAAGGACACAAAAATGCCTTTTCGAATGGAACGGAGGGAGTATGTTTTTTCAGATATTACATCATCCGGTACGTAAATAACATACTACCTCCGTCCCAGCCGAAATGTCCAAACTTTTCTTTTTGAGTGTCTCATTTAAAATGTTCCAACCCAAAAAAGGAAAGTTTTTTATTACTTTTTTATTTGTGAGACCCACTAGTTATACTCACAATAAATATTCACTAACTATTTTCTATCCCACTTTCTCTTTCATACATCACTTTTCATACTTACAACATTTATTTCACTACACACTTTTTATATTATATACTCCCTCGGTCCCATTAATAACTTCACCTTTTGCCATTTTGGGTGTCTCATTTAAAGCTTCACCTTTCATTTTTTGGCAAAGAATCTTTACTATTTCATCCACTCATTCTCTCTCCTATTTTACTATTACACTCACAATATTTTTCAAATTTACTATTTTCTCCACTCATTCTCTCTCTTATTTTACTATTACACTCACAATATTTTCTGCACACTTAATTTGCGTGCCAAGCTAAAAAGGATGAATTAATTACTGAGACGGAGGAAGTATATTCATTCCTTATTCTTAATAACCGTGCATAATTGATTTTGAGACATTCCAATGCAACAGAGGGAGAGAGGGAGTATGTAAAATACTCCCTCCGTCCCCGCATCAAGAGTCCTACTTTCCTTTTGGTCCGTCTCTACCAAAGAAATTCCTTTCCTTAAATGGAAAGTTTTCCATATATATATACCCTTATCATCTCCATATATTTACAAAAAAACTATTACTATTCCTCCCACTCATTCTCTCTCCTATTAAATATTTTTAACTTTTACATTCTCTCTCCTATTCCCTACCACACATTTAACTTTTACATTCTCTCTCCTATTCCCTACCACACATTTAACTTTTATATTCTCTCTCCTAAAATTTTTTACCCACTTTAAAAAAATTTCTTAACAAGCGTGAAATCCCCCCGAGAACCCTTGATCTGAGACGGAGGGAGTACGTAAAAGGTCAATTTTTGCTGCTAGATCATAAAAAGGTAAAACTGGGGTGCAAGGACAGTCCTAATGCTTGGGGCGTCAGCTTTATTCTGTTGTCAATAAGAGAGCAAAAAGGGTATCGTTCCGTAACTTCCATTCCATTAAAAATAACTTGGTGTATTGTTTCATTTAGAAGTTTATAAACGTTGCATTGCGCCATTATTTATTTGCATTCGTACCAATACAAATAAAATTAATTCGGATATATGAAAGCCCAACCCTATATTTTTTTTTTTTTGGTACATAAAAAAAATCCGGTTTTTTTTTTTTTTTTTTTAAAGTGTGATCTGAATATCACAAAAAGTATTCAGGTCACATACTCACACACTTGATTCAGGGCTTTGTGCAGTTCGTACTTTCTAGATTAATTCCTTAAAAATAAAATTGTTTTTTTATCCGGTACAATCACCAACAAGACTATGCATTTATTATACAAAGTGGATGAGATCTGAACCATTGAACGGACAAACTATTTACTAGTATTATGCAAATTAGATTACGACATAAAATCCAAATTCCACGTCACCAAATTGGGTTTGCCCCTAGCATGAAAAAAAATGGATCCAGACCCCTACAACATATTTTCATCATTTTTTTTTAAAAAAACTTATGTACATCTATAAAATTGTAAAGTCAATACATTTGGCTCATTTATTTAATATACTAGAATAAGCTCGTGTTTGAGGACACGTTTTTTTTTTTAATTTAAAAAAAAAAATTTAAGGGCAAAATGGGAAAGGAACAACTTAGTAAGGGCAAAATGAGAAATTTGACATATAATACTGTTCATTATACTGTAGCAAGAACACACTGCCATTTATACTACTCCCTCCGTCCCACCAAGAGTGTCACCCTTTTAGGGGTGGCACACAAATTAAGGAGGGATTATAGTATTCAAAAATAATGGAAAGACATGCTGCTAAACTTGGTTTAGTGAAACCTGAAACCAAATTTGAAAAATACTAATGTTTTCCATCAAAATTTAAATTTGATTTACATCTTCACAGTACACTTGGAATAATGGACACCTGGCAGTAACCTTGTTAATTTCCCTCCAAATAACAAAAGTTGGGAGAAATAAAACCTGGAACTATTTGTACATAACCAATCACAACAACAAAAGACCCAGATACTACAGTGCTCATCTTCTTGTAACAACCAAAATAACAAAAGACCCACAGTGATCATCTTCTGTAACAGCAATGGCAGGAACTTGAACAATATCTGGCAGCAACCTTCTAGCCAAGCCAAATCTGACTTCAAACCAAATGAACTTGCTGGCCCAATTTTTGATTGAAACTATGGTTGGTGGGAAACTTCCTAGAGGTTACATAAAGGCGGCTGCGACAAAATTTGGAGTCAATCGGAGGACTGTTTTCAGGTATTGGAGGCAAGTGGTGGATCAACGTGGTCAAGGTATTCCTGTCAATTTAAATTCAAAAAAAGTTTGAGTATTTAGGAAAAAAAAGTCCAATTAGATGAAGAGAAAATGAAAGCAATTGATTTACATAAAAGCGGAACAATTCAAAATTTAAGTCAAGCACTAGGAATTAGTAAAAGTACAATTGGGAGATGGAAGAAAGAAGGAGTGATCAGAGCTCACACTAGTGCAATAAAACCAGCCTTAACTTATGAAAACTGTTTAGCAAGGCTGAAATTTTGCCTTGCAGCCTTAACTTATCATGCTGAGGTTGATTGTGTAATTTTCAACTCAATGGATCACATAATACACTTGGATGAAAAATGGTTTTACATAACCAAAGATGCAGTGAGATACTATATGTGTCGAGGTGAAGAAGATCCCCATAGAACATGTCAAAGCAAAAGATTCATCACAAAAGTGATGTTTCTTTGTGCTGTTTCAAGGTCAATCTATGATAGCAATGGTAAGTTAATCTTTGATGGAAAAATTGGTATGTGGCCATTCATTAAGAAAGAACCAGCCAAGAGAAACAGCAAAAACAGAGAAGCAGGTACAATGGTTACAAAACGATTGGATTCAATCAATAAAGAAGTGACAAAAGACATGCTGCTAAACAAAGTAGGTATTGTACACAATTTACAGCTTCTTCCAGCAATTAAGGCAAAGTCTTAATTTTTTTTTTTAAATTACAGGTTCTTCCAGCAATTAAGGCAAAATGGCCATTGACATCAAGCAAAGACATCATTATCCAATGGGATAATGCACCACCACATATCAACAATGATGATATTGATTCAGGGCAGCAGCAACATGTGATGGCTTTAACATACAAATACAATTTCAGCCACCAAATTCACCCAACACAAATATCAACGACTTGGGATGGTTCAACTCATTAGATGCAAAGAGAACTAGTATTCAAGCAAGCACTGTGGTTGAATTGGTAGATGGAGTCCTAAAAGCTTTTGAAGAGTTATCAGATTACACACTCAACAAGCTATTCATCTCACTACAAGCATGTCTCAGATGCATAATGGATCGAAGGGGTGCAAACAATTACCCCTTACCACATCTTGGTAAAGATCCTCAGCAAAGAAATGGTCAACTAACCAGACATTTGACAGTGAATAAAGAACTTGTGATGTGTTGCATTAGATATCTACAACAAGCTGGGCATGCAGGTAAGTTTGAAGGCATGATGTCTGAAATGGAGCTTCTTCACATGTCTTTGTAAAATGTCATCATTGTAATGGTTTTTGGATATCATTTTCTACTCTCCGTAAAATATCATCATAGAGTAGTTTTTGTAGGGACCAACTTTTGGAAAGTGTTTTCTACTCTCAGTAAAAGATCATCATAGAGTAATTTTTGTAGGGCCTTTTGTAAAAAATGTGAAGAAACATCCCAAGGTCAATGAATGTTATTAAACCTTGTATTCTCAGTTTTCAATCATCATTGAACAATTGCATCTCACCAATTCAAACTCAACATTAGCATACCACAGTGCATAAAGGACCAAACCAAACTTCAATTAGACAAAAAATTCCACATCACAGTTCTTCTCAGAGTTTAATCATCATAGAACTGGACACATAGTGGCAGACCAATGTAAAAAGTGTTCTTATCAGTTGCAACTAATAGTGAGCATTTTAGCAAAACATCACAAAATAGGTCAACAAGCCATATTCATCATTTCACATCCAAATTAGAACCAAACTCCTAAAAATGTAAAAAATGTAACCAAACTCCCAAAAATGTAAGCAAAACATCACAAAATTCCACATCACATAAAAGAGGAACAATTCGAAATTTCAGAGATAGAGAAAGAAGACATAAACCTGCTCCTTAAGCCATCGTTGTACAACCGGACAATGCAAACCCAACATCAACAAATAATTTATGTGCTTTTCGACCTTCTGCTCATATGAATCCACCATGGTTGAACCATTTCGGGCATAAATTTCATCAAGTTCCTTGGATAAAGACCACCACGGCTCATTAAAAACAGAAATAGGAAGGATACGTCGACCTGGTTGAACCATTGTTTCCCCAAATATGTTCCGACAATATTGTGTTTCCTCAACCACTGAATCGCCGGCAACGATTGAAGAATCGTTCGTCGCCATGGTCGATTCATCTTGAATTTTGATGAAAAAGTTTGAATCCATGGAGAAAGGAGAAGATGAGAGAGACAAAATCCACGATTTCAAGGAAAAATCGACTTGGGTAGTCGAGATTGAGAGAGAAATCGAGTGAGAGAAACTAGGGTTATTCGTATGGTCAGCGGCGTATTCTGGAACCGATAACGTTTGAATTCATGGAGAAAGGAGAAAATGAGAGAGACAAAACCCAAGATTTCAAGAAAATTGCTTTGGGTAGTCGAGATTGAGAGAGAAATCGAGTGAGATAAACTAGGATTCTTCGTATGGCAACGGCGTATTTCGGAAAGGATAAAGAAAAAGTGAGGAGAGAGAATAGGGATGGGGTATTTTGGGTTTTTTGATTTTGGGTTAGGTTTAATTAGTTTAGGGTTAGAATTAGTTAAATTAAGGGTTAATGTTAATTTAGTGGGTCAGTCCAATTAAAATAATGTTAAAACAATTCCTTTTTAGGAAAGGATGACGCTTCAAATGGGACACCCTTTTAAGTGAAAAGTGACGCTTGAAATGGGGCGAAGGGAGTATAGATTTTTTTTTAACAAAATATTGGAGTAATATTTAGGTGGGGATATTGGAGGAGATGGCGAAAAGGTGATAAAAATAGTTGACTTTAACTGTGTTTGTTTGTAATTGTATGGGAGTGTCTGTGATTAAGAAAAAAGACATGAAAAGCAGAGGAATCCATGTGATGTGACTATTCAAGCTTACACTGTTTTCATCTACCAACAAAATTAGCTTACTAATTTGCTTTTCCAACACCTACTGCTAGATTCTCTCTCTCCTCCCATTTTTTTTTTTTTTTTTTGATTACTCGGGTTTTCGCCGATTAATTACGGATCCAGTGCAAGACCCTTGAGGTATGTTTGCGGAGGTAAGTGCGGGATGTGCGCTTTATGCGCCAAGGTGGCACACCCTTATACTCAGGCTGAGGAGCCCTCCTACAAGACAATTACTGTGCCGCTCCACATCACCAAACAGCTGCTCCACAACACCAATAGATTGACTGCTTCACATCACCGAGAAACTGCCAAGATTTGAACTTCCCACACAGAGCCCCAAGGGAGCCCTCCTACAAGACAATTACTTGGCTGCTCCACATCACCAAACGGCTGCTCCACAACACCAATAGATTGACTGCTCCACATCACCAAGAAACTGCCAAGATTTGAACTTCCCACACTGAGGGTACAAGCCCAGCAATGCTGCTTCCTTAACTGCACGGATGTGTCCCGGGGGACTCCAAGACTCCTGAAACCCAAGGAAATAATTAAACCACAGGATTCCCCTTGGGATAAATCGAACTGGTGACCTCCCCTACGAAAAGTCATCCAAGATACCATTAAGCTAGGAGACCATTGGTTCTCTCTCCTCCCATTTCAATTTACAAAAAAGAGGAAAGAGAATGAAATTAGCATGCCGCTTAAAAATTAAAAAGTTATTTATATGATACTTGTTCCGTCTTAAAATTTAAAATGTTTGTTTCATTTGATTTTTTTATTGAACTTTGATCACAAATATATGACAATTTAATTATGTTCATAAATTCTAAAAATTCCTATTGATTCACCATTAATAATATTATCAACAACAACTTTTAGATTTTCATAAACATGATTAATCTCTCATAAATTTGTGGTCAAAGTTCAACAAAAAAGTCAAATGGAACAAACATTTTGGGACGGAGGAAGTACATAATTTTAATTTCGTCAAAAAATTAATAATTTGTTAGTTTTTATATCAATTTGTAATAAAATGTTAATATTAGGGATCGACTTACAACTTTTTCAATTTTGGGAAACAAATTGCAAATCTGATACAAACATAGGTAATCGAATTGCAATTTGCCCCAAACTTATAGATGAAGTATAAGACCAATTCGTCTTTTATAATTTAGGTATAATACTCCCTCCGTTCCGATCGAAATGCCCAAAATGGGTCATGCACGGGAATTAAGGAAAATGATGTAGGAAAGAGGAAAAGTGTAAATGTTGTGAATATGAAAAGTGGTGTAGGAAAGAGAAAGTAAGGTGGATATTTATTGTGAGTATGACAAGTGGGTCCCACAAATAAAAAAAGTAATAAAAAACTTTCCTTTTTTGGGTTGGGACATTTTAAATGGAACACCTAAAAAGAAAAGTTGGGACATTTCGGCCGGGAGGGAGGTAGTACAACTTTCTTAATCAAAAAATTTCAATAATAACTGCGAATTAATCTGATAATTTGCACATTATAATTCTTACCTGAAGTATAAGACCAATTGATCTCTTATAGTTTAGCTATAAGACAACTTTGTAAAAAAAAAAAATCAAAGATTCCAATTAATGGTTTGGAATTAATTTTTCTTATCATTTGTCAGTTTGTCTTAAAGATTTAATAATATTTTTGATAATTTTGTTACATTAGTATTCGTTATAAAATTAACAATTTTATCGTAGATGATATGATTTTTTTAATTAATTTGCCAAATATATTTATTCGTGTGTTTAATGCCCGGATATAACCCTAGTTATGACATAATGTACGAAGTTTATGATCGATCTAGTAAAATGTAGAGAGAGATGATAAAATGTAGGTATATAGAAAAATGGTGAAATGGTAAAATGGCAAAATTTGATGGTATTTCCTTATGCATAGATGCACAATTTTGAAAGCAAACATACGATTACTTTTGCAAAAATGTTCTATTTTATTCGTTCCTAAATAAATATCTGATTTTTTTTTTTTTTTTACTTTATGAGCAAAAATGAATTTGAATTTTGTTTATAAATTTATTTTGAAGCGGGGTAGCATTTGAAAATAGATGTGCAATTACCATTGCATAGATCTTCAATTTGAAAGAATTTGGTCTTATAAAAAACGCGTTTTTTTCTAAGCTTAAAGAAAAATCATTTTTACACTGACACTTAATAATACATGCACTGGAACTCTTCACACTAACACTTTTTATACTAATATTTGCACTTTTTTACCCTACATTGACACTTTGTTACACTAACACTGATACTTTTTACGCTGACACTTAATATACATGCACCAGCACTCTTTACATCGGGACTTTGTTACACTAACACTGACATTTTTTACACTGACACTTTGTTGCACTAACACTGACACTTTATTACACTGACACTTTGTTACAATAACACTAGCACTAACGGGAGAAACAAACACACGTTTTTTTCAAGCTTAAGAAAAAACGCATTTTTCATAAGATAAGATTTTGACATTTGAATGTGGATTTGCAATTATTGTTACATAAATCTTCTAGTTGAAAGCAATTGTACCACAACTTAGAAGAAAGTACAACTAAAGTTGGGGGACTAATCTGAAAGAAATTTAGTACCTATGATAGTCCGACTAAAACACAGAGTAACAATGTCACTACGTATGACCAAATCCGGTTCCGGGCCCGGTTCCGGTTCGGAACCGCCGGTTCCGGTTCGGGAAAAGTGGGAACCTTAACCGGCCCGGTTGACTCACGGATCCGGTTCCGGTTGGTTCAATCCGGTTCCGGTCCGGTTCCGGTCCGGTTCGGCGGTTCATTTTTTTTTTTTTAATTTTTTTTTCTGACTCGGACAGTTTGACAATCAAATTCAAAAAAAAATAAAAAAATAATGGGGATATTCGAATCGAATTTTTAAGAAATCACTTAAAATTCAAATTTAAACCAATCAAATTCAAAAAACTTAAAAGCATTTTTGTACTTTGTAGTTTGTAGGGAGGTGTAGGGGTGCAATTGCCTGGGCTGGGGTCAGTGGGGTGGTGGGGCTCGCTGGATCAGGAATCAGGATGATGGGATTGGGTTGGGAATCTTGTTAAACATCAAACAGAAAGAATTTAATTTTAGCATTTTGAAATTTGAAAATGCTTTTTAATTTTTAGTTATCTTCTTTTTTTCTATTTCATTTCTTTCTATCTAATATTAATAAAATTATTTCATAAGTGATTTATTTTAAAAAAAAAAAAAACCTAAATCAACATTATATTGAAAAACAAACATAGAAAAAAATAAAACAAATGATAGTATATAAAAGAAAAAGGGACGGTACCCTTTAAATTTTATTAATTAAAGGCAAATTTACAATGAGGGGGACAACCAACCTTACCCTTTTATAATTAAGGGGGGACATTAGGAGCCTTTACCTCTTTTTATTACAAATATTTATCTAAATTCTAACCTATAAAAATAAAATACAATAACAATTAAATAAATTACATTTTACTTACCTTAATCGCTTCCCGATTTAGTCTCATCAAAGTACTCGTCTAAAACATATTTTGGCGCCTCATCTTGCGTTCTTTTTTCCGCTCTAACCCAATCATTCAACAAATTACAAGCTTCGAAACTATCGGATGATAAATTGTGACGATTATGCTCTATATTTCCACCAATGCTAAACGCTTGCTCCACCGAAACCGTTGATGCGGGACAAGCAAGTACTTCTTTTGCAATTCTAGCAATGATAGGAAATTTTTTTGCTTTGATTGCCCACCAATTTAAAATATCAAAATCATCTTCATCTTCAAAATCAACGGTTAAATATTTATCAAATTCTCCATTAGCACCGGTAGTACGAGATCGTCCACTAGTTCCATAGTAATTTTTAACAAATGATGGTCGTACTTGTGATGAAGTGGTGGTAGAGGAAGGTTGAATATGAGTACTAGTAGTAGCACTTGGAGTTGGAGTAGCATCGCCATATATTGACTTGTATTCCACAAAAATTTCTAAAAATGCTTGTCTAACATTAGCAACTTTTTGACCAACATTAGGAAAATTAGGATCATTTAACAAATAAAAGTTTGAATAATAATATTCCAAAAAGTTGTTAAACCCGCCTCTCTAACTCTAGGATCTAATAACTTAGCAATTAAAAAAGATCGGGGATGTCAAGCAAATATTTAACCCACTTTGATCGCATTCTTAAAACCGCATCTTTAAGAAATATATCATTTTGAAACTCGGAAAATACACTAGAAATTTCTAGACAATGATCAAGAACTAAATTAGAAGTGGGGTAATACGTGACCGGATAACGCCGTGGTTGCAATCTCGAATTTCGTCAACAAATTCATCATAGTCTCACATTCATCCCATTGTTGAGTATATAAATTTGCACCATAGTTAATGGATCCCAAGAACATGCAAATATCATTTCTCCAATTCCAAGTTTCTTGTAATACATGAAGGGTAGAATTCCATCGCGTTGGAACATCCGTTGGGAATTTTTTTTGTTTTTTCCCTTGACTTGTGCAATAATGCCTCCATTGCCTTGTGATTTTTGAATTTTTCATAATAGTATGAACCGCATCTTTAATTAAAGTAATAGAAGTTTCCAAAGCACGCAAACCATCTTGGACACACAAGTTTAAAATATGACACAAACATCTAATATGAAAAAATCGACCACCTAGTGATGGTTTACAAACTAAAATTAATTCGGGCAAACTAGCGGTATTAGCACTAGCATTATCAAAAGACATTGAAAAAACCTTTTCAACTAGATTATATTCTTTCAATATTATTTGTAACATATGAGCTATATTATGCGCGGAGTGACATTATGTCACTCCTGATGTTATTACACCAAAGACTGCATAAAATATATTTACAGCGAAATTAAAACATAAAATAATGAAGAAAACGATTTTACAATTTTTTTTAAAAAAATTATATATATATATATATATATATATATATATATATATATATATATATATATATATATATATATATATATATATATATATATATATATATATATATATATATATATTAATATATTTTTTTGAATATATATTAAATCAGTCCCTTAACTTTTCTTATTCTCAAATCAGTTCCTTAACTTTTATTATTTTCAAATCAGTTCCTTAACTTTTCTTATTCTCAAATCAGTCTCCTAAATTTCTTTTATACTCAATTCAGTCCTCACAATGAAGTTCACAATTTTAGGAATTCAAGGCTTATAAAAGGACACGACTGGTTCATTATTTCCTATACATTCCAACTATTCTAAGAGAGATTTCATATCATTCTGAGAGCTTTTATTCTGTGAGAGAAACCTTTTGTAACACAAGTTCTCCGTAGAACTTGTTTGAGTGTTTAGTATTTTTTCTTTGTTCTCTTTTCTTGATTTCTTACTTTGTAATTATTCATAATCGTTTAATAAAGAGAAGTTTTTTGTCACAGCAAATTGTTGTAGATATGTGGTAAAATCGTTTTCTTCATTATTTGAAGTTTTAATTCCGTTGCAAAATCTGTTTTGCGCATTCCTGACATCATTACTCTATAATTTTGTCCGACTATCCTATTGAAAGAATAATGGAAAGTATATTTTATTGATCACAAGTGATGAGTATATATAGTTGTTACAAGAGATAAAAACAATGTAGGAGATAAACTATACAATGAATTAAGAAGCATTAAAAGGCCTATGTGTTTACAAAGTGGATGAACTTGATCTTGAAGAGAGTTGGGGAGATGTATTTGACTGCCTTTCCATTTTATGCTTATCAGGCCCCCTCAAGAGCAAATGAAATCGAGCATGAGGAAGTGGTTTTGTTAGGCCATCAGCTAATTGATCACCACTAGAAATGTGTTGAACCCGAAGATGACCGAGTTGAACTTGTTCCCGAACAAAATGAAAGGAGAGAGCAATGTGTTTCATTCGAGAATGAAAAACTGGATTGGCAGAGTAGTGAGTAGCTCCAAGGTTGTCACAATAGATGACTGGAGGATGAGGAAGAGAAAGTTGCAGTTCAGTGAGAAGATTTTTAAGCCATAAGATCTCAGCAGTAGCATCAGCAACGGCACGGAAATCCGCCTCAGTAGAAGAGTGGGCAAGGATTCGTTGCTTTTTGGATGACCAGGCCACTGGATTTTTGCCGAGGTAGATGATAAACCCCGAAGTGGAGACGTAGTCGTTTTTATCACCTGCCCAATCGGCATCACAGAAAGCATGGAGGGTGGGAGTTTTGTGACGAAAGAGTTGAATTCCCAAAGTGATGGTGCCTTGAAGATAACGAAGTAGACGCTTCAGAGAAACCCAATGATGGTACTGGGGATTTTGCATGAATTGAGCGAGTTTGTTAACAGAGAAGGAGATATCGGGACGGGTGATTGAGAGATACTGAAGAGCACCTACGATGGCACGATACTCAGAAGGATTAGAAATAGGTGAAGACTGGGAAGAACTAAGTGGTGGATAGGTAGCCATTGGTGTGGGGGTAGGTTTAGAGTACAACATCTTATGGCGAGAGAGAAGATCATGAATGTATTTGGATTGAGACAGAAGAAGACCGTGAGAGTTAGGGATGACTTCGACACCAAGAAAATAGGAGAGAGGACCAAGATCTTTGAGTGAGAAATGTGAGGAGAGACTGGAAATGAAGGAGGTGAGAAATGCGGAGGACTAATATCATCAACATAGACCAGTAGGTAGAGATGAAGAGAGTTTTTGTTATAGATGAAAAGAGAGGGATCAGCTATAGAGGAGGAAAAACCATAGGAGAGAAGGTAGTTCTTGAGTTCTGTGTACCAAGCCCTGGGAGCTTGTTTGAGACCATAAATTGCCTTGGAAAGGCGACGGATATGAGAGGGAGAGTTAGGATCAGAGAATTCAGGAGGTTGAGTCATATATACAGTTTTATGGAGTGTGCCTTGAAGAAAGGCATTGTTAATGTCTAGTTAACGAAGTGACCATCCTTGACTAAGGGCATAGGAGAGAAGAAGACGGACAGTGACGGGATTAGCAACTGGACTAAATGTATCGGAGTAGTCTACTCCAGGCTGTTGATGGAATCCTTTTGCAACAAGGCGGGCTTTATATTTCTGGATCGTATTGTCAGGATTGTATTTGATTCTGAAAACCCATTTGCAACCAACGATGTTGTGAGCTTCACTAGACGGGACAAGGGACCATGTTTTATTTCGAGTGAGAGCTTTTATTTCTTCAATCATGGCAGCATGCCAGTGTGGAGTGGCAAGGGCTTGTTTTGTGGTTCTGGGTAGACTGGTAGGGGAGGTGAGAGCAGTAAGGTTTGCATATTTTGGGTTAGGTTTATGGATATTATTTTGAGACCGAGTAATTGGTCTACGAGGAGGGTGTTCATTGTTGATGGGGAGTGGGGTTGGTGGATTGTGGTGAGATGAAGAGGAGGAGGTCTGGTCTGATGTTGGGGCAGTGGTCTGGTCGGGTGTTGGTCTAACCAGGTGGGATGGAGTCTGGGCGAGTGAAGTAGGGGAAGATTCGACCGGGTCGGGTTGAGGGTTCCGGTCTGTTAGAGGGGGAGATCCGGTCAGATGTGGGTTATTTTGGGGGTTGGTTGTGTTTGAGAATTTGGGAGGGGGATGGCTGGGGGACACCACTGAGATGGAGTTATGTGTGATGGAGAGGGTGAGGTATTTGTGATAGCGGGATAGGGAAATTCATTTTCTACAAATTTGACATGTCGAGATACATAGACCCGGTTGGTGATTGGGTCAAGACAATAGTATGCACTTTGAGTGGGTGAGTAGCCTACGAATATGCACGGAATAGATTTTGGTGCTAATTTGTGAGGAGTATAGGGGCGGAACCAAGGATAACATAAACAGCCGAAGGAGCGGAGTTTAGAGTAGTTGGGTGGATATTTGAAGAGTCTGATGAATGGAGAATCATTATGAAGATTTGTAGTAGGGAGACGGTTGATTAGATAAGTAGCGGTGGTGAAGGCATGTGGCCAAAAGGTGAGGGGGAGATTAGCATGAGACAAGAGAGCTAGACCAGTTTCAACGATGTGTCGGTGACGACGTTCAGAAAGACCATTGTGTTCTGGAGTGTGGGGAGGTGATGTAAGATGAGAGATGCCCGATTATAAGAGAGAGGGAGTGAGTTTGACATATTCACCACCATTGTCAGAGTAGAATTGTATGATGGGTTTGCGAAAATACTTCTCAACCAAAGACTTAAAACGAGTGAAAATGGTGAATGTGTCAGACTTGTTTTTAAGAGGGTATAGCCATGTATATTTGGTGAAATGGTCGACGAATATGACATAGTACTTGAAGTGGTCAAATGAATGGAGAGAAAAGGTCCATACATCAGAGAAAATTATATCTAATGGAGCATGAGAAATAAGAGTAGAAGTTGAAAATGGTAATTTATGACTTTTATTTATGTTGCACGCATTACAATTTAAGGACTGGCGTGCTGAGAATGGTAAAGAAAAATGCTTTTGCAAAAAGGAAATAACAGGAGCAGCAGGATGTCCTAGACGATGGTGCCATGAGAAGAGGGTGGTGCTGACGGTGGGATGTGCTTGAACAGACGATGGAGACCATAGGTAGACTCCACGGTCAAGTGTGCCACGAAGAAGAATGTTGTTGGTCGAGCGAGCCTTAATAAGAAAAGAGGAATGTGAGAATTCAGCAATAGCATCATTATCACGACAAAATTGAGAAATAGAGAGAATGTTGCGAGAAATAAGAGGAACATGGAGAACATTATTAAAAAGAATGGTGAAGTGAGAAGAGGGAATAGTAAATGAACCTATGTCTGAAATTGGCAACGAGGAGCCATCACCGATGATTACATCATCACTACCATCATACGGACGATGTAGAGCAAGGTTTAAAAGATCATTAGTGATGTGGTGAGTGGCGCCACTGTCGGCGAGCCAAGAGGTGGGTGGTGCCGAAGGAGGAGCACGGGCTGTATTGGCTTGTGGATGGCGGTTGTTGTTGTTGGAGTTGGTGCGAGTTGTACGGTTAGTGGGTGTGGGAGGAGGAAAACAACAGTTGGGTATTCTTGTTTGAACTTGCGACATTGAGAGATTACATGACCAGTAATTCGGCAAAATTGACACTTTCCTTTGAAGGTGACGGGACTGGTGGTAGGGACATAGGAATTGGGTGTGGGTAATAACGGTGGGGAGTAGTTGTGGTTGTGGTTGCGAAAAGTTTGGTGGGAGGAAGCAGTTTGGTTGTGAGCGACATGAGCAGAGGCGGGAAAAGGGGCAGGGAGATTTTGGGTTTTCAATGTGAGTTCATGGTTTATGAGTTTTTCATGGAGACTTTCGAAGGAGATGGGGGTGTCGCGAGCTCGGATGGAGTCAATTATGGGTTTGAAGGGCTCTCAATCAAGGTCTTTGAGTTGTAGGGTATGACCACAAGATGGATTGGCATAGGTGGTTTGGAGAATTGTCCAGGCTTCTTGTGATGTTTTGGCTTGGTGAACGAGGGGTGCAACGGTGGGATCTAAGGTGCCTATAAGCGCACCCAAAATGAGGCGGTCTTGTCGACTCTAGGTTATAGCAGCCGGGTTAGGGACAGTGGATGTAGTAGCAGGTTTGGCAGGGATATCTCCAGAGGCGGACACGGCGGGTGTGGTGACAGTAATCTCATCAGCGGGTTTTGGGTGGGAACCGTCAATGAATTGAAGGAGGTCTAGTCCGAAGAGAATAGAGGTGATTTGGGAGGCCCATGTGAGATATTTGAGAGGGGTTAGAGTCTTACATTGTGAGAGGTTGACAAGGAGGATAGGATTGTTTGGCTCGGCAGGATTAGGAACAGTGAGGGAGGACATAGTGGTTGCCAGCGAGTTGGGAGGTTTGCAGCGGAGGGAGGAGGCGGGAAAAAAAAAAGGAGGGTTGTGGGTGTCTAGAGTTGGATCGTGTATGGCTTTGATACCATGAAAGAATAATGAAAAGTATATTTTATTGATCACAAGTGATGAGTATATATAGTTGTTACAAGAGATAAAAACAATGTAGGAGATAAACTATACAATGAATTAAGAAGCATTAAAAGGCCTATGTATTTACAAAGTGGATGAACTTGATCTTGAAGAGAGTTGGGGAGATGTATTTGACTGCCTTTCCATTTTATGCTTATCACCTATCTACTCAATTTCTTTCATAATCTGGTAAAAAAAAACATTCCATTGAAATTTCAAACACACCAACAGTTAACAATTGGGATTCCATTTGTAGAAGAGATGAAAAATGTCATCGCTGGATCTGCTCATAAAAGAAGAGAAGGCGACCATAGTAGGACGTCGATGGATTTGTAGATCCAGCCAGATTTACACTCATCAAAGAGAAGTAAGATGGTCGTCGGATGGGAGAGAGAACGATGATCGAATTGCGGGAGGGGGAAGGTCGCCAAAGAAGAAGAAGACGGGCGTTGTGGTTGGTGTTAGAGTTTGGAGAGATTTTTTTTTTTGAGATATAGAAAAGGTCATGTTCTTAAAGAGGAATAACATTTAAACGGAGGGCTCTTGAGAAATTAATCCCAACAATTATTATATCTATGTGATCTCTTACCAGAGGTCTCTGAAAAACAATGAAACTCGGAGGCCTTAATGATTTGGGACTTTATTTATGACAATCATAACCATTTTGGTCCTAGTCCAACAATCTTTTTTTTTTTCTTTTGATTTATTATTAATGAATTAATTAATTTATTATAAAAGTAGCGTTTGAAAGTGTTAGAAATTGTATTTCGTAACGTTTGATTATAACCTGCTATATGTAAAGAGACATCAGATATCATTTAAGATAGAGCTATTTGGTAGTACATGAAATTATTTTTTCTCCAAAGCCACTATTAACATTAATTAATGAGTTGATCTTATAAAAAACTAGTTTTTTCTTAAGATAAGGAAAAACGTGTTTTCAAAACAAACGGTGACATTTTTGTAATTACTGGCAACCATGATAAATGCCGGTGTTAATATTACAAATTCGTGCCATCCCAAGCTCCGATCATCTTCTCTGGCCATCCCAAGCTCCGATCGTTCTCCGGCGTTCACTCAGTTTGAGTATTTTGTAACCTACAATTCATGCCCTAGTTCCGCCATTAATGTCCATTGTCAATTCTGCTTCGTTACATAATTGATTGGTACTTTATTGATTGGTACATAATTAATTGGAGATATACGTGTGATTTGATTCCATAGCTCTTCGTTTTTCGTTGGATAAACGAATGTCCTTCAATGGTGTGGATAAAGGGTTTAATTTCTTTGAAGTTAAAAGCTCTCTTTGTCCGAAAACTTAGTGCCGGTGCATGTGTAACAAAGTGCCGGTGCCGGTGTAAAAAGTGCAGTGTTAGTGTAATAAAGTGCCGGTGTTAGTGTATCGAAATCTTTGTTGTTAGTGTAAAACAAGTGCCGGTGTTAGTTTAACAAAGTGCCGGTGTTAGTGTAACAAAGTGCCGGTGTTAGTGTAACCAAGTGCCGGTGTTAGTTTATAAAGTCACTTAATATATATGCACTAGCACTTTTTACACCGGCATTCAAAAACACATGGACCGGCATTTGAAAACACAAACACCGGCACTCAAAAACACATACACTGGCACTCAAAAACACCGGTAATTAGTTTTGTTGGCTCTCAAAAACACAAGCACCGGCATTAAAAAACACATGGGTGACATTTGAAAACACATGGATGGCACTTCAAAACACATGGATGGCATACGAAATTGGAATTAAAATTGGAACTAATCGGCATTAAAAAACACATGGGGCATTTGAAAACACATGGGTGGCACTTCAAAACACATGGACTGGTTCACGAAACAAGTTTAAACAGATTAGGAACAGGGTAAATAATTCATCCATAACAAGGATAATCACATTTTGAATAGAGGGGAATATCCAAGAACACAAGTAGGAAGTAATTAACGAACCAAAAATCTTACAAATCTTAAGTAGGAAGTAATTAATGAACCATTCTTGGTATCAATACAGAGAACAATTCTTCAGCAACAATTAAGTAGGAAGTAATTAACGAACCAATTACAATTTCATACACTACTATCCCCAAATCAAAAACCCTAAATTAAGTGAGATTAATTGGATTTTTATGTTCAGATTTGATCTGATTTTGGTGTTCAGATTAGAGAAAACAATGAAGAAGACGATTGAGGGAGCCGGCAATAGTGAGGAACTCTGTTTGCGTTTAGAGAGAAAGTAGAGAGAGAGTCCGAGCGCGACGGGTGAAAAACACGTTTTTTGTTAAGGTTAAAAAAAAACGCGTTTTTTATAAGTTTTTGGCTTAATTAATATAGTTAGATAGAAGTGGTCTTTTGCTTTCGGTTAAGGAAAGCAGACAAATGAACAAATTAACATAGAAAATAAAGATAATTTGTCTATGGAGGTGGGAACACAAACCCCAAATAAGAATAATTATTGTACTAGGTAACTATCCTTTTGTTTAACTTATCTTTCCTTAAATCATGTTGAAATTAGAGGGTTTTTTTTTTATTTTAAAAGAACCTTCAACTTTATTAATAATGTTGAAATTAGAGTTGAACCCTATAATTAGTAGCGTAATTACAACTCATTTTTTAAAAGAAAACATAACTCCAAAACTAATAAGATTTTATAACATTTAAGTAGTGTCGTAGCATGTGTATTTAGCGCAAAGCTCGCTTAAATCTTCAACCTTAAGCTAGCCTAATGTCTAATAACAAACTCCAACCCTTATTTACATGTCAATGGAATTGAATGATTTTCCTAGTGTTACCGGTAATACAGAAAGTGTTGGAATTTTGGTTTTGTAAAAGTGAGATTTGATCGACTTTTGATCAAAAATTTCATTAGGTTCCATTTAGGAAAATAGAAATTGATTGCATATTAATAATCTACATTTGGAGTAGATTAATTTGATATATTTACTTTCTCAAAATCAATTAGTGGTGAATGGGAAATTAATGTTCAAAGTATGAAAATGAAATGGATATATGAAGAGTTTATGAGATATGAAAGAGTTATTTCACATTACTTAAAGATATTAAGTAATGTTAATTTATAAGTGAAAGCATCCAAGGAGTAGTCAACAAATTGATCTCTTTGGGCCAACCTAGGTGGAACCTTGGGCCAACCATGCAAGGAGTAGTCCAATTGTTCTAGTTTTGTACTAGCTCAATTTGGACCATACCCACGAAGGTTGCAATGGGCGCTTTGAGGCGCACATTTTGCACATCGCACGTACGCATCGATCGCTGGGAGCTGTGGAGCCTTAAACTTTTGACTAAGTTAGGTTCGATAGCGGTTTATGGCTCGGTCGGTTCAGATCCGGTTCGCTAGGTCCAGGTCTAAGGTGGCGGTGGCAGTGGCAGCAGCCCAGGTCAAGTGGACGGGTCAAGCTAGTGGATGGCTCCAGCAAATCTCCTCCCTCCAATCTGATAGAATCCAATGGATAAGAATTAAGGGGTGCTTTTGTGATTATTCCAAATAGGCACCACATCTCTTCATACACTATAAATAGACCCCCTGATTGTCAAATCAATTCACTCAATTCATTCACAATCACTTCTCTCTTTACACAAGAAGCACATATTCACATATTTAACTGAGTTAACGAACTCGGTTAAATATTTAACTGAATTATGGTATTCAGTCACAGAATTCGAAGGAATTCTAACAATATCTGTTAGAAGATAGATCATCTTGTTGCATAAGTCTTCTTCAAAGTCTGGAAGTATCAAACACAGTTGCGTTCGCCGAGTTATTGATTTGAAGTTCTTCTATCAATAATAATAAGTCGTTTTATCTTGAGAGAAGATTGCCACCTGAAACCGTTAGCACCAGTGCGGGGCAATATCTTCTTGTGAAAATTGTGTCCAACACAAGACTCGACTTCTTTAATTAATCGGTTTGCTTTAATTTTCGCATTCTAGTTTATCTTGTTTTCTGCCCCGTTAATTATGTTATGGTTCATTATATTATTTGTCATTTCGTTAAATTCAAGAAAACCTTATTTATTGTTATATAATAAATTTTCCCAACAGAAAGAACAATTACAGAATCATAAATTATAGATATAAACTTGAAATACAAAAGAAAAATTAAGGTTGTTGTTGAACGAGCTCAATGCTAGTTACTGTCTCCTTAAGGCATATTCGTCCGCTCACCGAGTGTGCTTGAGTTTCACTGGAACGCTTGTCACCCAGGATAGAACGTGCGGACCAGGGGCACTTTGCACCTAAGTTTCCCGGCGAATTGAATTGAGCTTCGACAATATCACCTATTGTATTCTAAGTATGGAAGGAGGCCAAAGGAATTGAAGAATAATATGCTACAAAGAAAATGGAGGAGGATTGTTTTTTTTCAGTGTGTCCAAAACTGCTGTGGAACTCTCCATTTTATAGCTGCAACAAGGCTAAAGGATCAAAACTGAAAAGCAATCATTAATCCGAAAATTAAACACAATTAATTTCGGTTTCAATTTTTATTCAACTTAATTTCGAATTAAGTCTCATTGATGCAGCAGCTGTTACACATTTGAAATCAAAAAGATATTATCTGCTCATTTGTTTTGATTTACAAAATCAAAATAATAACAAAAGGTGGGGTTTTCTGCGTAGGCAAATTCGATGCTACATTCGTGTCCGCAGAACGCGCACATGCACGAATACGCACCTCGCAAGCCAAATTGGAAATTTGATTTCACCCCCTTGCGCGCGAGAGAGAGCCTCTATGTTACATAATCTTAAACACTACTCTAGTGCCCAAGTCTTTATACTAGCAACAAGTTCATTTTCCTTCCAATGTGGGATAACTCCATTTCCCTTTCCAACCCACTTACGTTGAACATTCATATCTCATCCATCCAACAACCATTTTGGACAAATAAATACTTGATTTCTTGTTCTCATGGAGTAGAACACAAACTCATAAACAGTTTAGTAATTTGACAAAATTACCCTTTAGGAAATAACCCATAATTTTCTTCAAAACACACTATTTTTCAACAATTCCCCACATAAAGGAAATTCATAAGGATAGGTGATAAAGTCTGGCAGTCAAAAAACCTGCATATGATAGGTAGGGTATGCCCTTTGAACCTTCCCTTGTAAAATATATTTGCTCTACTCGCTAATTAGTAGACACGATGTCCTTGAACTGCTAGCTTTTTGTGTAGCCGATCATATACTTTACACAGGTATCTCCCTAACACAATTCAACTCTCATAGCTGTGTCCATTAATGGCCCTGGAACACAATGCATGGTTCTGTGAGAAGGTCTAAGAATTGAGCCTCATACAATTCTCCTCAAAGCGGCCTCTACTTCTTGTTAGGATCGCTCACCCATACAAGAAATCCGCAACAAGAGAAATCAAACAACACACAATACGAAATAAAGACAAAACATACAATATTCTGTGGTTCGGCTAAAAGCCTATTCCACCCAAAATATAACTTCTATATATATTTCTTGATATTACAAGAATGGAGACACCCTCTCTCTCAACACTCTTGAATATCCTCACCAATCACATACAAGCGTACAATTTCTCTCTCTAAATTGTAAACCTATGCTAACTCTCTCAAGTTCTCTCCAATTCTGTCAAAAACCTAACTAGTGAAGCCTATTTATATAGGGGAGGCACACCAACTTTTCCCCTTTTCTAACCGATATGGGATTACTATACCTTCTCCTAACCAATAAGGGATAAGTAATCTTTTCCTACTCATAATAGGATTTAGGCAATATTGGTCAAATTTCTAACAAATCTCCCCTTGATCAAAATTTCCTAAAATTTCATCAACTCCAGAGAAGCGAACTCTTTTTCCAATCTTCTTCTCCTTTTTGCCATCACAAAAGGATCTTCCACGCTAGGATTGCCCCTCCAAATAGCAAATATTTCTCGCACCTTTTCTCCCTTGAAGAAACAAGCGCTTTCCTTTGTACACTTTGCACGTCTGTCTTCTTCCAACATATCGATACCCACGAGATGTCAAAAATCCTAGTGAAAGCAAATTCGCAGTCGCACCAGGAACATACTTCACATTCAAAGCGGTTTTCACAGTCCCATCATGAAGCTTGAAACGTACACTCCCAACACCTTCAATCTTCAATTTCTGCTCATTACCAACTTTGATTTCTCCGAAATTTCCCTCCGATTGCAAAGTGTCAAACATAGCTCGATCCTTACAAATATGCACTGAAGCAGCTGAATCTAGCACCCATTCAGACTTCTTCTCCTCAATCACATCAGCAGCAGCTATAGTTTCTGTCAAAAGAAAATCTCCATTATCACTACCACTATCAATCGTGTTAACGTTATCTTCGTCAACCTTTTTCTTTCCTTTCACACCACGTAAAATTTTCAAATCATCACGAAACTATGGGCAACGCATCTGCATATGACCAGTCTCTCCACAGTAGAAGCACTCAATCTTACTCATATCTCTATCTCCCCTAGATTGAGACCTTCCTCTTCCTTTTGAGCCACCACGATTATAATTTCTCCCTCTTTCAGAATCCTCCGCAACTAGTACTCTGTCACCATTGGAGAAGCTATCACTCCTCGTCATTCTTTCATTATCCCTCAACGCCTTAACCACATCATCAAGTGTTAAAGTAGTCCTCCTGTCAACATCGTTTGCACAAAAGGCTTATAGGACATAGGTAATGAAGCCAACAATAACAAAGCTTGCTCCTCATCTTTAATTGTCTCATCAACATTAGACAATCGACATACTAGTTGACCGAAAGAATTAATATGGTCATGCAAATTACCCCCTTATCAAACTTCAAACAATATAAATCCATCTTTAAGAACAACTGATTAGTCAACGACTTAGACGCATAGATACTAGCAAGTTTCTCCCAAATACCCCTCGATGTTGTCTCTTTCAAAACACTATATTTAATTTCAGGAGCAAGTGCTAACCTTATCGTACTCGAAGCCCTCTTCTGAATTTTAGCCCAATCCACGTCTTTCATCTCATCCGACTTGTTCTCTTCCAAAGCTTCACCAAGTCCTTGTTGAACCAACACATCTTGGATTGTCATCTGCCACACCGTGAAATCCATCTTCCCATCGAAGGTCGGGACTTGATACTTCGATATCCCAATATCCATATTTCTCAAAATATGAATTTCTTCAAACTGCTGCTGCTGCTGTCCGGATACAATTCCCAATACCTGGGATCTTAAAATCCAATCTCCACCGTTCAGAATTAAGATCTATTAGTCCCGAAGCTACTCACCAAAAATCAGGCCAATCCAACGGTAGGTAAACGAATGCTCTACTTTAATTTTCCTACCGCTGCGCTGAAAAAAAAAACGAACCAGAAACTGCGATTTCTTTCTTCAATTTTTTGCTCTCTTTTCTTGATGCGGATTCTTCTCTTCAACTAAAGCTCTGATACCACTTGTTGGGACCGCGACCATCCTGTGATGATGCCACCCGATTTTTCCTTTCTTTTTTGAAAATCAAAACGGAGACGGAGTCGCCACGCCATTTTTATTTTAAGGGCCAAAACTTTGAAAAATGCCCGAGATTAGATATTTGGGTTCGGAGGTCACGTTACACGCCGGGAAGAACGTTAGTGTTCACCCGGAATGCCTCGTAAAACGAGTCTTCCAAGCATTAAAAACCATTTGTGTGTGTGTGTGTGTGTGTTTTGGCCAAAATAAGTTGAAACTGAAATGTAAAAATTGGGAACTCTTTATTAGACTTTAAACAAGTCCCATGATTTTTGGTATGATTTTTGGGTTGAGTTTTGGTACTCAAAAGATTTTTTGAATTTGAAAAACATTTCTGCCAGAATGAAAAAGGCAGTGGACATTTGATTTTAAAATGGGTTTAAGGGCGTAAAAATCTCAGAATCTGGGGAAAGTCCGAGAATGAAAGTTGTTCAAAACACCTTAAATAAGGTTTCTGTAAAATAACTTTCCCATTTGGGGGTGATTTGGTGGACCAAAACCTTCTGGAAATCTCAGATATGAAATCTGGACTTCCAGAGACTGATGAACTGACTTTTAAAAGATAATTTGAAAAAGGGAGTTTTTCTCACGTAAAAAATAAAGTAAAAATATGTGTGGACAGCTCTGGATGTTGGCTACAAAAAGTATTTTGTAGTCAACACCAAATTCCAAGTTTCTGTATGTCCAAAAAATTAGACCATGGACAGAGGTCTTAGAGAAAGGCTACTGGACAGCAACTTCCTCATGAAGAAAAACATGATTTTAAAGAGGGTTTGGCATCCATGCTTGTCCCCATTTCCCTAATCTTTGATTAGTGATCACTAAACATTTTAGTGGTGATCTACTATATCAAGCTATCCTTGGGGTACATTAGGACTTAAGCATTTCATTTGCTTGGGGAGGGGAATTTTATCCTTGAAAATGAAGATTTGATGTATGAAAATGATTTTTTAGGGTTTTGAAAACATGTTTGCAAGTAAGTAAAAACACTTTGAAAGTAATGTTGATCCTTGTAGAGGATCATCCATGGAGATGAACTTCCATGGTGATTCTTTTGGATCTAGGGCAAGAAGATGAACAAACTACATTTTGGAGTTTGAAAATGCATGCATGGATGAGAGAATTTTAGGGTAAGGAGAAGGAGGTTATACCTATCTTCTTTGTGTTTTGTGTTTGAATGGATTCAAGGCTTGAAAGTGTTTAGGATTTGAATGTGTTTAGGGTTTGAATGTGTTTAGGGTTTGTGATTAGAGTTGATCAAAGAGAAAACAAGTAGATAACAATGAAGTCCTCTATATTTTCTCTCTAATCCTCCTCCTAAGGGGTGATTTGAGCTTGGGTTTGTGTATGTATGAGAGTGATTTGAGAGTGTTTTGAGTGAGTGGGATTTGGGAAAGATTCAAGAGAAAATGGTGACAATTCAAGTGAATTCCCACTGTTTTCTCCCTATTTTTCGCCAAGGTGCAGTTGTAAAATGTGTTGTTCCTCCTTATTTCTGTGACTGAAGGGCTCAATTTATAGGCACTCTGAAATTACATAGATGTCCGCGCGGATGGGTTCGTAGGCGTGCACTGTTCATTAAATGCTGCTCCAGGCTTTGGACAGGAAGAATAATTTTCAAATTAAGCAACCAGAAAAAGTTCCAGCCACTTCTATTTCGGGTTTTTGACCTTTCTTTTGCTTTTTTGATTCTTTTCCATGGTTTATCTTTAAATGGCAATCCCTAATCTACCCTCACTTTGTTAGAAATGTTAGGAATTGTTAGAAATGTTAAAACTTTCGTTAATTTTCTAACGAAAATTCTAACAACTCAAATTGAAGCACTTACAGTAGCCCCTCGGCGACGGCGCTTTCGAAGGAAGCGGGGTCGTCGATAAGAGTAAGGCTCCGTATTTGGCAAGAGGTGACCAAAGTGGTCGAGTGGCTGAACCTAGCAATAGGATACCTACGTATCCCTAGTGGGAATCAAGCCAGTCGTAGTTCGGGTCTTTGACCCTGGAATGACTGTTTTGAGGCGTCTACCTGGTGAGCGAGTTCTGCAGTCGATTCTTTGAGAGAAACTGCTGGGGATAAAGAGATGACCATTTTGGTCGATGGATGGAGTTGTATATCATCTGCTTTGGGGATAGGAATGACCATTTTCGGTCACGATGGCCGAACCTAATGATATAGCTACCTACGTATCCTTAAGAGGATCAAGCCAGTCGTAGTTCGGGTCTTTGACCCTGGAATGACTATTTTGAGGCGTCAACCTGGTGATGAGGGCGTTTTAGGTGCCTCGGACCTTGATGATGGCGTTTTAGGTGCCTCGGACCTGGATGATGATGGCATTTTAGGTGCCTCAGACCTTGAAGATGGCGTTTTAGGTGCCTCAGACCTTGATGATGATGGCTTTTTAGGTGCCTCGGACCTTGATGATGATGGCGTTTTAGGTGCCTCGGACCTTGATGATGGCATTTTAGGTGCCTCAAACCTTGATGATAATGGCGTTTTAGGTGCCTCGAACCTTGATGGTGATGGCTTTTTAGGTGCCTCGGACCTTGATTTGAAATGTTTTCCCTTAATGGTTTGGGATGGATGGTCCTTCGGTGGACTTCATTCGTCTGCTGCCGAAGGAGAGGGTGACCATTTTGGTCAGGTGGCTGGACCTATGGTAGGCTACCTACGTATCCTTAAGAGGAATCAAGCCAATCGTAGTTCGAAAGCTGCTCGGGATTTCGTTGGCTTTCGTTGGAGAAAGATCGGGCTTACGTTTTACGGCCGTGGATGATAATGAGGAAGGAAACGGGATTTCGTCAACTTCGCTGGGGATTTTGTTAGCCTTTGCTGGGGAAGACGGACTTACGTTTGACTGCCGTTTGATGAAAGAAACGGGATTCCGTTATCTTTCTCGGGGAAATCGGACTTACGTTTTACTGCCGTTGATGATTTTGATGAAAGAAACGGGATTCCGTTATCTTTCTCGGGGAAATCGGACTTACGTTTCTCGCCAGTTGATGATTTTGATGAAAGAAACGGGATTCCGTTATCTTTCTCGGAGAAATCGGACTTACGTTTGACTGCCGTTGATGATTTTGATGAAAGAAACGGGATTTCGTTATCTTTCTCGGGGAAATCGGACTTACGTTTTACTGTCGTTGATGATTTTGATGAAAGAAACGGGATTCCGTTATCTTTCTCGGAGAAAGCGGACTTACGTTTGACTGCCGTTGATGATTTTGATGAAAGAAACGGGATTCCGTTATCTTTCTCGGAGAAATCGGACTTACGTTTTACTGCCGTTGATGATTTTGATGAAAGAAACGGGATTCCGTTATCTTTCTCGGAGAAATCGGACTTACGTTTTACTGCCGTTGATGATTCCTTTGAAAGGGGGCTAACTTTGGTTAACTCTGTTAAGTTGAGGACTAAATTACAGAGTCCTGAAATTTTAAAGGGCAAAATGGTCATTTTGACCCTTCATTTCTGTCCGCGCGGAGGGGAATGTATCCCTGACAGGTTTAAATGAGGAGCCGCCCCCTTTCTCCTTCTTCCTCACCTTTTCCAGTTCTTTCTGCATTTACGAGAGAGAAGGAGACAAAACCGAGAAATCCACCATTTTTGGTCCAAAAAGCTTCAAAATTCTTCCATTTTCTTTGATTTTTTCAAGCAATGGAGCACGGGGGAGTCGCTATTCAAGGACGCGGCCCGGTTGCGGAAAGGCGATTAGAACTCGTTCGAATGAGGAGGCATTACACACTTTCGCAATCGATTGCGGAGGAGCCCTACCCCGATGCGTGGCAACATTGGGCCACTGATCCGAGTCTTCGAACGGTATACTTCGAATCCCTTCACTTCCTTTGTTGATTTCTTGTTTGAAATTGATTTTTGGTGATTTTTTTTTTGAAAATTCGAAAATTGATGTTCTTGGGCTTGAAATTTGATTTTGATGCTTTGCATATTGTAATGAGTATATGGGTGACCCAAATATGCATTTTGTTTGGAAAAAGAATTGGCATTTTGCCAAATTTTTTTTTGAAAATTGAAAATTCGAAAATTGTGATTTGAAATTTGAAAATAATGTTCTTGACATTTGAGATTGAGATTTGCATGTATGCATTGTGTTTGAAAAGAATGGGCATTTTGCCATTTTTTTTTTTCTTTTTGAAATATGAAATGATAAGGAATTCGCTCGAATCCGTGACGGACATGAATGTATGCATGTATGCCTCTTGTAGGATTATTTTTTTTTTATAATGGGATGATGAATGATATGAATGTATGTATGCATAGGATTTTTTTTTGAAAAGTGGGACGGATTTTGCTTCCGTTGATTCTTTGTGAAAGATTGCTTTTTATGCAAAAATGGGACGGAGTTTTTCATTCCGTTGACTTGATATGTATGAATGAATGAATGGTATTTGCTGAAAAAGAAAAAAAAAACTCTTTTCTTTTGTGCGAGAAAAAATGGGGCTAGGTTCGTTGTATGCTGTTATGCTGCCCGATTTTCTGCAAAACTTTATGTTTATGATGCATGTTTTTTTTTTTTTTGAATGCAAAATGGAAATTTTTTTTTTTGACATTTTTGTTTCCCTCTTTTTTTTTTGCAGGGCGGAAACAATTTCGTGACAGAGCAGCTGAACAAGATGAAGACTCGGGGATCGGTGGAGTCTGTGATTTACTTGTGAGACCGGCTTCCGGTTTTGGGCAGAGGAGCGATGATGAGTCCTAGACAGATCGTCATTGAGACTGAATTGTACGAGTTCATCGAGTGGTTGAGGGGTTTGGTCAAGTTCCCCAAGAGCAAGGGCCTGATCTTTGCTTTGACACAACATTGGTGGGACGTGACCCACACATTTCATTTCTTAAGGGGCGAGGCCACTGGTCACACCTTCGACTATGCCGCGATTATGGGCTGTCCTTTAAAGGACAGAGCATTGAGTGGAGAGAGACGGCTACGATATGGATTTGCAGGCCCTTCTAGGATTTTCCCTATTCCCAAAAAGGGGATGGGGATGGAGTACGCGGTGGTCCACGGGAAGATCGTGGAGAGTATTGGGAGCTACGAGTGGGGATGAGAGGATAGGCGCGAAGCGGATTGCTAGGGCCTTTTTTTATGGTTTGCTTTCTCGAGCACGCTTTTGGACATGCCGAGGGACGGCCGTTTTTGCTTTGTTGAGGTCCTTGGAGGACGTGGGGATGGCCGGAGAGATATCTTGGGGAGAGGCGTGGCTGGCAGAGCTATATTTTGCTCGGATCGATATAGCCGAGAGCGCCGCGCTCTTTGACGTGATTCGAGTTCCTCCTGGAGGTACAAGCTTTCTTTTTGCTTTCCTCTTTTCTTTAAGCACGTATTCTTTTTCGCACTTAATTGATTTGACCTTTTCCTTTCGCAGGTATGGGCTCTAGAGTTCTTTCACGTCACGATGTGGCGGCAGCCGGCGGAGTACATCGGGGCGTATCCGGCCATGCTTTCTTGGTCCAAGTATGCCCGGGAGAAGAAAGGTTCTAGGGGGCGCACGACCCTCAAGTACTCGGATTGCCTACCCTTGACGATGGCTGAGACAGATGAGGGGATCATATTCTACCCTTGGGATCGCTTCGATGTAGAGCAGCTGAAGGGTGCCGAGAGATGGACCGTGGAGCGGAGGATCTTGAGAGGCTTGACCTGCGACGTGTATTATCTGGGGGTGAGAGTGATGCGCCAACATGGCGTGGGTGCACCTGCGATGGCTCCGGTGGAGCCTCCTGCTGACATGATGCATCCGAGTGAGAACTCGGAGACCTGGGATGAGTATCTGTAAGTACCCAAATCTGGCTCATGCCTTCCGGTTAAATTTCCCGGCAATTTCGGTAAGTTTTCCGGTAATTCCCCAGACCTTCCCAGCGTTCCGGAAACATTCCGGAACTGTTTTTAATTAAATAAAGGTTTGAAGGAATCCTTCCTAATTAAGAAACACGTTTTTCTTAATTAGGAGGGAAGGTTCTAGAATAATGCCACCTTGCATGGTTCTAGAATGCTGAGTCACAATGGATAAGCCCGCACGGCTGCATTAGCTCGCTGTCTCTGGCCGCACGGCTTCATTAGCCTTATCCAGACTGCCTATAAATAGAGCCCTCCTCTACCCATTTTCGACGACAACACACAATTAACAACAACAATACATACAATCCATAGTAATACCATCAGTCACTCCCAAGACGTGAAGAACACCCTTGAAGGCTCAAGAAGGCGAAGAAGAAGCTCAAGAAGCCATCTCCCTCCTCCTTGAAGACCCAAGACGAACCTCTCCTCCTAGCTCCGTCCGAAGAAGCGAAGGAAACGATTGGTAACCTCGCACGCCCTAACCTTGCATTTTAATTGATATACTTGCTCATTGCATTCATATATCTTGCTTGGGACTTGGCATTTATTCATAAAGAACACATCTTTATCACCCCCTTCCCCTTTGCATGCATTAAGACCTCATTTGTCATAAAAATGTAGTCTTTTTCATAGAGGTGCATCCTTTGCACCTAAAACCCCTATTTTCGAATAAAAAAATCATCTTTATACGTCCTTTGTACATAAAGATCCAATCTTTCCAATAAAAATGCATCCTTTGCATTCAAAAACCTTTTCTAATGCATCATTTGCATAAAAATCCTATCTTTATGCATCATTTGCAATAAAGATCCTTTCTTTAAATCAAAAAGCATCATTCGCAAGCATAAAAATGTCATCTTTTCATTAAAGAGTCATTTTTTCATGCATTCCCCCCCTTTCCCCTAACCTTGGAACGGACCGGTGTAAAAGTTCTCATCTTTGCATCGTTCCTTCCATCAAAGGTTCATGATTTCTTTAGGAAAAGGATAACCTTGAACCCTATATCTCCGATTATCGCTTAAGAATGAGTATGAAGCCTCTATACGATCTCGACCGTCTTAAAGCGTAGGATTGATGGGCTAAGGACATTCCTTCCTAAAGAACCTCATCTTTGACCAAAAGAGAGTCATTCTCTCGATCACGCAAGTCCCAAGGGTCCCGAGGTTAAAATGCGATGATCACAAGTCATAAGATGAGGACGGGATCATAATCCCAAATACATAAATTCCAAGGAATCCCGAGCGACAACCAACAAATGGTTTGTACGTCCGGAAGACAACTTGGGACATTCCCCCCTTACTCTCAAACACATGCACACAAAGAAAGCACGCAAGCAATCACGATTAATGAAATCTTGGGAGACTTGCTCCGGCAAGGCACTTTGGGTGAACGCCAAACGTTCTTCCCAAGGGGTAACTTAACCTCCGAACCCATAAAACCTTTTTTTCAAAGTTTTGAGGTAATCAAAATGGCGTGGCGACTCCGTTTTTCAAATAACTCGGATGTCTTCAAACTCGCGTGAATTCCAACAAACAAAAATTTGGGGCACACATTCACAGTATCGAGGTGGCCAGCACCACTCGAGATTCGTGGCGATCGAGGAGTATTCGCGATTTGTCTTGTGGAGGCTAAAGACGCCTCAGGTTCTTGAGAGAGAGGGATTGGGGGTTGTGCGGTACCCTCGATCGAGCTTTTCGTATGTCCAGGACGGGGTCAGGCTGAGAGTACAGATCCCTGTCCCTGATCGGGTTCCACGAGCTTTCCGGCCTCGTCCGGATATGAAGGTATGGCCTCTCCTTCTCTTTTTTTTTTGCTTCTGTCTTTTCCTTTTTTTCTGTCATCATCTTTTTGTCTTAATTATCTCTGACGCTTTTGTTTCCGTGCAGTTCCCGGCCAAGGTGGTGGAGAAGCTGACGAATCAGGTGATCGGGGCCAAGAGGTTTATCAAGAATATGGTTATTTGTGGGTCTTCTCAGGGCAGGAGGAGACGAGCACAGCCGGCGCCTGTCGAGCGGGAGACTTCCCCTATTCCTTCCGAGCCTTCTTTCGAGACTCCTCTTTCTCCTCTCATAGATCCCAGTGTGGTGTTGCCTTCGGACCACGTCATTCTCGGAGATCCGTATGGACAGGGACATGTATGGCATCACGGTGGGTCTTCTTCGCACGTCCGGGAATCCGACGCGTTTTCGTTCGGATACGACTTCTTTGCGGATCTTGGCTTGCCGTATCAGGGTGTGCCGGTTGGTCCAGACGAGCCTTCCTCCGGAGACGAGGATGATTCTGAGCCCGAGATATTCGTGGCTACTGAGGAGGCGGGCCCGAGCCGCAAGAGGGATCGGGGGAAAGCGCCAGCCACCGAGGACTCTGACTGACGATCTTCTGAGACCAATTTCTGAGACTGTACCTATTTTATTTTGACAGATACAGTTTTTTTTTATGCACACTCTTCCCTTTTTTTTTGGAATGTAATAATTTAGGATTTTATTTTATTCTATCTATCATGAATGCAATGTTGTATGAATGCACTGTTACATGAGCCCCGGTTTTTTGGCAAGGGTGTGAGTGTTTGGTATATGAACTATTTGGACAGGTTTTGCACAAGGTTCGAGCAGCTGGGATGAAAATATTCTTCCATTCTGCAGCAGTTTGAGCATGCTGCAGATTTTTTTTTCTGGGCAACAATTCCGTCCGCGCGGATGGGTTTGACATCTGACATGGTTTATTTATTTCGGTGGTTGGATCTGGTTTGGTCCATAAATGTCATTAAAACTTCGTCTTCTTCAGTTCAAAACTACTGGAAATCCGAGAGAGAAGCCAAAAAAGCCATGGAAATGTCCAAATTTTCCCCAAAATTGTCCAAGGAAGAGCAAATGTTGTTCTTTGAAAAGTTTAAGGAGTGGTGTAGGGAGATTATGCACGAGAGGAGGTCATTTTTCGAAGAGAGGTACAAGGTAAAGTGCTTTTGGTCCCTCAAAGAATTGGTTTCGGACTATGACCTCTTGAGAGCTTCTTCTTCATTTTGGGATACTAGAAGGCATGTCTTTTGCCTTTCTTACAATGAGGTGGTCCCGACCGTTGAAGAATTTCGGGCTTTACTTGGTGGCCCGGAGGTGGAAGAGATTGGGATTCCTTTGCCCGGAGGGGCTTCTTTTGTTGATAGGTTGTGTAACCTTCTTCATCTTTCCCCGGGGGAAGCACAAGGTATGATTCGTAGTCCCGATCATTTTGACATTTCTGGTCTTCCTGATAGATTTAGGGGCTTAGGCTTGGTGGATGATGCCTATTGGGATGCTTTTGCACTTTGCATGTTTGGTACCTTGTTCATGGTTTATTCCTTTGGGATTTGTCATCGGGCTCTGTTGGATGTGGTTGTTCACTGTCGCCTGGGCAGAGATGTTGTACCTTTGATCTTGGGAGAGACTTTTCATGCTCTCGACAGGCTGGCTACCGGGAGGCGATATATGCATGGGGGCAGCCCGTTTCTCTTGACTTTGTGGCTGATGGAGCGCCTGGGGGTTCTTCGGGAAACTTCTGATATGATCAAGCCTTGGACATTTGCCAGGAGAGGGGTTTCTGTGGATTTTGATGATCAGGGCTCGTGGGAGCGTTGGATGGCTGGTCGCCAGACTGAAGATATCAGATGGTCGGTGCCTCATTGGCGAGTGGAGACTCGGAGAGTACTTCAGGATGGATCTCCCGTGGTTATGCTTCCGGGGCTTTCTCAGTCCAGCTTTTACATTTCGGCTTTGGTTCTGAGACAGTTCGGCTTGGAGCAGGTTCCTTTGGAGGACTTTGATGATATAGCCACTAAGGTGGTGGCTTCTGCTTCTATGGATGATCCTTCGGTGTTTCCATTCCTTTCCCGAGTATGGAGGTATGACGTTTTTCCTCCTCGGGTTATTCTCAGGCGTCCGAGACCTGTTTTTCTGACCACTTAGTACCTGGATTGGTATGAGAGGCATTTTGGGGAGACTCAGATGGCTATTTTGAGACGGCGTGAGGCCATTGTGGGTGCGGAGGACCTGACAGTTTCGGAGAGGAGGAGGGCCGAGGCGAGGGCCAACCCTCACGACAGGAGCGGAGATACTGTGACCGATTATGAGGCTTATGTCAAGAGACAAGAGAGGAAGGCTCCTATGTTACCAGCTAGGCTACAGGAGATGAGAGATGACGCTAGGGCCACTAAGGCCCTGACAGAGGCTGGTTTGATAGATCCTGTTCCTATACCAGAGCTTGGTAGGAGGAAGACCGACATTTTTTCTGTTCAGAGGAAGAAGACCCGAAGGGGGAAGAAGAGAGGGGATGCCAGTACGAGCGGCTTAGAGTGACCTCGAGGTTTCTGAATATCCCTTTCTTGCCGTAGCAGACACATTAGTTTGATTATGTATCTTAGTTTCTTTTAGCAGGTTGCCAGTTGTAGGAATGAACCGAGCTTAGACTCATCAAAAAGCTTTTAACTGTAATGAATATGTGAATTGCTTTAGAGTTTTTCGAGACGCTTTCATGGTCTGATCAATGTATGTCTTTTATTTGTATTTTAGACCGAACCGTTTCCGGCTGCCTACGTTCCCTTCGGACAAAAGGGCTCAGGTCTTCGTAGTTCGACCCAGTTTTTTTTTTGTTTTTTTTGTTTTTGTTTTTTTTTGTTTTTTTTTTGTTTTTTTTTGTGCAACCCTGTTTTTTACCTAGGCCGCCCTTTTCGGGTTTTCAACCTAATTGGGTATTACTCTTTTAGCACTCTTTTTTTTTTATATATATTTTTTTTGTTTTTTTTTGACTCAGTGTTTTACGCGTAGTATCTGCGCAGCTTGTCACCATTCACTGGGTGTACAAAAGGATTTCCGTCGAGGTCTGCAAGTTGCATGGCTCCTCCGGAGAAGATTTTCTGGACAACATATGGCCCGACCTGCATGTGCTCCCATTTGCCAAGCGGGTTGATACGGACTGGGGGCTTCTCTTTCAAAACGAGATCACCTTCCCTAATCTCCCGATGCTTCACTTTCTTGTCGAAGGCTCTGGCCATTCTCCCTTGGTAAGCTCGGATATGTTCCATTGCTTTCAATCGTCGCTCATCTAGCAGGGCCAATTCATCATGGCGACTCTGGAGCCATTCGACCTCGTTGATCTGACCTTCCAACAGTACCCGGAGTGAGGGGATTTCTAGCTCGATTGGGAGTACGACTTCCATTCCGTAGGTAAGAGCAAACGGTGTTTCCCCGGTTGCCGTTCTGACGGATGTTCTGTAGCCCCAGAGTGCCAGGTGTAGCTTCTCGGGCCAACCTCTACCTCGGACAGCCATTTTACGAATGATGTTTTTTAAAGTCTTGTTTGCTGCCTCAACGGCTCCGTTGGTTTGAGGCCTGTAGGGAGATGACTTGTGATGGGTTATTCTGAATTCCGCCAGCAGCCTGTCGCATTCCCCTTTGAAGTGGGATCCATTATCTGAGATGATTTCGGCCGGCAACCCGTATCTGCATATGATATTTTCTTTGATGAAGAGGGATACTTTCTTTGAGTTGAGGATTTTGTAGGATTTTGTAGGGCATCCTTTTCAGTTCCTTCGAAGAAGCTACAAATCTGCGTCTCTTTAGGCTCTTCCGCAGTTCCCAGATTCACACTCGTCAAAATCTCTTCGGCAGCTTGGGCTCGATTTTCTTCCTTCCGAACAACCTGCTTAAAGATTTTTGTTCTCTTCTTTTTTTTGTTTATGTAATGTGTCTGCTTCTTTATCTAATGAATTTTTATTAAATGATTTTTTTATTAATTAATTTATCATTAGTTAAAGTGGCAATCAAGGGATACTCAGAAAGGTTCGTCATTTCATTAAGAACAAAAGGAAGTACAGCATTTGCTACAGACTCGTAGTCTTCAGGCGTAAGGCCGTCAGACGACTCTAGAGACTTAATATTGACCATGATGGACTCGAAGGACTCTACCTAGATTGACACAAAGGGACGGGAGACCAATCCAAGCTTGGTGATCATTTCTTCTTTGGTCGCGGACGGGCCTGAGAGAGTTTCCCGATTCTTTAATGGCATCGCTGTCAGTGACCTCATGACTCGGGAATTGTACTGTTTCTGTCCTCCTTCCTCGATCATTGCTACCATTTCTTTGATCGAGCCGAAATCAATCAGTCCGGCACTGACCTCTTCCCCGAATAATCCGCCGCATAATCGGACCATCCCAATCATCTGAAAAGACTTCTGTGGCTTTGGTTTTCGGCACTGTCAATTCAAACTCAGGCTTCGGACCTTCCTGGGCAGTAGGAATTGTGGTAGTAAGCTTCTCAAACTGTTCCACTAGGCTTGGCACGCCTTTGAAAGTATACTCACTCTTCATGGTAGTGGTAGCCCCGGATATCTTGGGTAGGTCCAGAAACACTCTACGGACCGGGTTAGCTTTGGCTCCCTTGAACTTGTTGAGGCTATCCTGTAGCTTCAGCCACCCTTCTGTAGGAGTGGGCTCTGTGACATTACCCGGTTGTGTGGGACCCTTTACAAAGTAGTCAGCCAAATTAGGACTGAAAGGGAGAGATTTGGGGTTGTTGACCGGGACCCTTCCTGTGATAGCTTCTTTCCTTTGTAGAGCAAATTCTTTTTCTTTTGCGGTGTCCACTGAGGTGGCCTCATATCCCAGGCCGTGGCGAGTTTTCTGTCCTTTCACCTCGATGAGTTTGTGAGTTCCTTGTTGGTGTTTCCCTAGACCGAGGCCAGGTAGATAGCTCATCTTTCTCATCATTTTCAAAACCGGAGGGATTTTATCCCGAGTGATCGTCAGATCTACGTTGCAAACTTGGGCCTTAGGAGGCTCGACCGTAAAGCCTGTTAGCATGAGACCTTCCTCATCATGTTTGATTTCCATAATAGGTATTCCACCTGTATCCGTGCCCTCCAAGGTGACTAAATCCCCGTAAATGGTTGTCAGGTCCCCATTCGAGACGAATTTCACACACTGGTGGAGACTTGAGGTGACCCCCTTGACCTGATGCAGCCAAGGCCTTCCCAATAAGGCATTAAAAGTGATCGGGATGTCGATAACCCGGGAATTCCACAGTATCAATTTCTCGCCAAACCAGAGGTCCAAAGTAGCAACTCCAAGGACTGCTCGAGATGTCGAGTCGTAAGCTTGGACTGTGAGGGAGGAAGGCTTCAAGTCTCGTAGTCTTGATATCAAGTGTGCTCATGATCTTTGCCGGAAGGATATTCATTCCGGACCCATTGTCGACCGTGACCCGAGGGAGGCGTCGCTCATCCAATTGGACTGTGATGAAGAGAGGCTCGTTATGATCGGCCCCAAATTGAGGGAGGTCGAGATCTCGTGAAAGTGATTATGTTCCCGTAGTGGATGTTTCCAATCACTGTACTCACGTCATCGGGAGTAGCATCAATAGGGACCAAGGTGCGGGCCAGGCTTTCTTCAGCTTTTAGCTTATGGGGATAGGATGAGGTGAGCAGTGGACCATAGAGAGATGTTGGGCCCGTGTTTGCTTCAACCGGGTGAGCACGGGATCCTCCTTTCCGGTCAGGAGCTTCTACTGTCTTAGCATAGGGCGGAGGTTCTCCCTGTGTGCTTGATTCGTGGCCTTCTTATCTACCTTGGGATTCCCTCGGAAGATCTGCCCTGGATCGGGTTAACAGTTAACTTCCTCATCGCTTGCTTCTTGACTAGATTTCTTCAACGCCGCTAAGGTCAACGGGGAGCCTTTTGGCTATCGACCACTGGCGATGGAGTCTAGCAACGGGAGGGGCCGAGTTTGAGCTGCATCGGCTTCTTCCCGGGCGGCCCTTATAACCGCTTCCCAAGTCACGTGCTTTTGAGTCTCAGGGTTGTGTTGTTGCCCCGTGGATGGCCCACAGAGCTAGGGCGTCCTCCGATTCGCTTCCCATATCCCGCCTTGCTTCATAGTTATCATACAACAAGAGTCGCTATTCTCGGGCTCGGCGGCTTTTCGATTTCATCCCCAGATATGGTGCAACCATTCTCGGTTCCTTTCGTAATACTCGTAGCCGGAGATGATTATAGCACTCGTGTGGGAGGCGCATCCGGTATCATGCCGGTTTCCGTGACTTCTCCGAGAGCCGAAATACATTCGGGAAAGGTGACCTCTTCTGGTAACCCCGACAAGGAGTGTTACTTTGTTTTGGGGCGGATTTGATCTCGACCATGGTTATTTTCTCATTGGGGAGGATGGGAGTTAGTTTCCTCTCTCTATAGATCCTCGACTATCACTGGATCGAATGCCTAAAAACCCTTTCCCCAAAGCATGGTAGGCAGTGTTGAATTCTAAGACATCCACGTGTTCAGACCCAGGAAACTTCATGGCCTTCATGTCCTCGGTTTCATATTCGTCTTCCGAAGTGTCTTCGGTCTTATGGCTATCAGCCTCCATCTCATCATACATCTTCTTTCTTTCACCCTTGCAAGTAGGGCAGCCACAAGTAAAGGATAGGCAACGTTCCCCTCGTAGTTCGATGTAGCACTCGATAGATCTCGGGTCCAAATGAGGAGCACCGGGTCCATTGTCGGCACCGGAGCAATTAGGAAGGCGTCATGTGGATCCATAGGTATGAAAGCTACTGGGGAGACGTTTAGATCAATAACCCTTTTTAGTGATTGCAGGCACTCGTTGTACTCAAGTGGCTCGGTTGTGACCCTCACGGTTGTTATGCCATCCGTTCTCGGGAAAGAAGAAAAAGATCCGATGACGTTCACGAATTCCTCATCTTCTGGTCGTTGAAACCCTCCATTCTCGACTGCTTCAATGAACCCTCTCCATTCACCGGCTAGGTTCTTATAAGGAACATTGTGTTCTAGGATTTCGGATGTGTACGGATTTGGGCGCGGGCTTTGTTGTCCCTCATCCTCTCGAAGTATCCTGGACACCGACCACGTGTGCATCTTACGAGGTGCAGCTTCTTGGGGGCCCGTCCCTATTGGCATCTCGACTTGCATTTTCGGGTGGCTCTTCGTCGCCGCTTGCCGACAACCAATCATTGTGTCCGGCTCCCATGGCATTATTTCCGCCCGATTGTTCCATTGATTCTCGATCCGGGGGCCTCGCTTGACTCCTCGCTCTCGTCATCATCATCGTCATCGCCGTCATCTAATCATCTTCCCATACTACCGGGATTTCTACCGAGAGGGAACGCCGATCAAACCCGCTAGGGAATATGGGTGCGTGCAACCGCGTAAATTGTCATATGCTCCCATTCCCTAAGTGGTAATTGTGACTCAGCCTTCTCTCCCAAAACCGCAGGGGAAGAGTGAGAGGGGGTGGCACGTATTTGACTCCGTGCAGGATATAGAAGCAATCCTCCTCCTCTCGATTCTTCAGCCACCGTCTTCGGGATCGTATTTGGTTTCTCCTGCAGCCAACTTGCGTAAGTGTACTAGCTCCGCATGCTCTTCGGCCTCTTTGCCGATAAGCCCCAAGACAGTGCGCCCGCCGAAGCTTTCTTGCTCGATCCTTCTCGATTGTTCTAACCATCTTGTGTAAATGATTTTCTCATGTTTTGACCGGAACAGCCCCAAGCTTCTTAGTATCGCCTTTCCCTTCATCCGAGAAATGGCGGGCCTCGTATTCTTGTAGGAAATCTCTGACATGAGACCAGGGTGGGCTGACTTGTTCATCATCCTCAAGGTTGAGGGGGAATCCGAGTTCAGGATCCTCGACAAGGTTGGCCATGGGTATTTGGGGACCTTCATCGGCATCTTCCTGGGCATGCGAAGGTTCTCCGCATTCAATCATATTTACTCGATTATGGTTCCTTGGCAGAGGATTTTTGATCGTATTAGGCCTCTTCGGGGCCTTCCAACTTTCCTGCTCTATCAAGCCTTGGATCGCCTTTTTCAGAGTGAAGCAGCTTGTCGGGCCGATTGTCCAGTGGGCTTGATGAAAAGCAAAATACTTTGAGGTATCCACAGGAGCGTTCGGATTCCTGGGTTGGAAATTCTCCAAAGGCCGCAGCAAGCCTTCTTTCACCAGCCCCCTAAAGATTTCGTTCAGAGGCATTCCTAAGTTTTCGAGGTTCATGACCCGTGGCCTGGGCTCGGCTGGTTTTCTGGGAGCGAAAGGAGTTGTGTTATTACATTCCTGTCCCGCGTAGTTAATCACCTCTTTGCCTTTAGCAGGAGGAGCAGGGGCGGTGTTTGAAAGAGGAGCCCGATATTCAGGAAGCAGGTGCAAAGCATGCTGATTGTAAGCCTTTTCAAACTTAGCCGCGGAGTTAACCATGGCCCGTAAGTCCGAGTACTGGGAAGTGACCGAGGAGGCTCTCGATGTGGTTTCGTGCATGACCGAAAGATGTCCAGCTTGCTCCTCTTCGTAAGGAGGGATTGCCATCTCACCGAGTTTCATTCCACCGTTTGTATAAATCCCCAACATTCTCGTTTGACGCTCGCACCGTTGTCCGCAGATCAACTCTATTTGTTTCCCATTCCAAGTTGGCCTTGTACTTTTCTCGTGAAGGCATTAGTAACTGGTCCCATGTAGCCCGGCCTCGGGTTTTAAGCGGAAGAACCATTTTAAGGCACTCGGATTTCAAAGATAGATCGACGTTAGTCACCAACCGCCGATTGGTACACCCTTCGGCCTTCATTGCCAAGGTATACGTGTCCGCATGAGTTTTCGGGCACGCAGCACCATCAAAGAGGTCCAGATTCGGCATAACAAATTTGTGAGGCAGGGGAACGATGGAGTCCGGGTCCGTAGGCCGGAAGGCAGACTTCTTAGCTGGGTCAATTCAAGAATCTGCGCTTTTCATTTCCTTATGATGTTCCATGAACCAAAGTGCCGATGAGGGTCTTGTGGTGGAACCATTGCGTTCAAACCAAATGGCCGAGCTAGAGAGAGGAGCTACCACCGGCAAAAGCGGACTCGGGTGGAGGGAACGGCCGGTTCGGGGACGTAGGTGAAACCCGTCCTTGGCCCAAATTGCCCTGGGAGCATGAGTAGGAGCTCGGGCGAAGGGATATAACCTCGCGGCTCGCCGTTGATTTTCAACCGGCAAAGTGGGTGGAGGCGGCCCCGATGTAGCCGGGTAGCTTGGATTTTCGGAGTGAGTCCCATAAGTAGGCTTAAGTGTGGGCCGGCTAGCGTCCTCGGGCCGTTGAATTGCCATGGCTGTTGCGATGGTGTATAACTAGGGGGTACCGCGGTCCCGGTGATTCTCGATGAAACCGGGATGGAGGCTCGGTAACCCATCGAACCTAAGAGGAGAAATGGGTTTGTGAAAGCTGTGGGAGGAGCAGCTGAGCTAGCATCATTCTGAGGAGGGGCTCCTGATGGCTGTTGAGGCATGCCGAACTGTTGCTGCGAAGGCCCGGATTGATCGGTTCCAAACTGAGGCGGGATCCCAATTAGCTGTGTGTGATGATGTTGCCATTCGCGGGAAAATTCGATTTTTGCGTTTCTTTGAAAAACCAAATAAAACCGGAAAACGGAGTCGCCACGCCATTTTAATTTTGAAGGCCAAAACTTTGAAAAAAGCCCGAGATCAGAGATTTAGGTTCGGAGGTCATGTTACGCGTCGGGAAGGACGTTAGTGTGCACCCGACGCGCCTCGTAAAACGAGTCTTCCAAGCTGAAAATCATTTGTGTGTGTGTGTGTGTGTGTGTGTGTGTTTTGGCCAAAATAAGTTGAAACTCAGAAAAGTAAAAATTGGGATATCTTTTTAAGACTTTAAACTGATCCCATGATTTTTTGGAAGATTTTTGGATTGATATTTGGTACTCAAAAGACCTTTTGAAGTTGAGAGCCATTTCTGCCAGAATGAAAAAGGCAGTGGACCTTTGATTTTAAAAGGGATTCAAGGGTCTTAAAACTTCATAATCTGGATAAACTCAAAGAATGAAAGTTGTTCTAGACACCTTAAATAAAGTTTGTGCGAAGGAATTTTCCATTTTGGAGAAGATTTGAGGGGTCAAAACCTTCTGGAAACCTCAGATATGAGATCTGGATTCCCAGAAGCTGATGAACTAGCCTCTGAAATAAAATTTGAAAAGAGGAGTTTTACTCACCCAAAAAATAAGGTAAAAATATGTCTGGAAAGCTCTGGATGTTGGCTACAAAAAGTGTTTTGTAGTCAACACCAAATTCCAAGTTCATCTGTGTCCAAGAATTAAGACAATGGACTGAGGTCTGAGAAAATTGCTACTGGACAGCAACTTCTCAAGAAAGAAAATATGATTTTAAGGGGGGTTTTGCATCCATGCTTGTCCCCTATTTCCTAGGTTTTGCTTAGTGATCACTAGACATTTTAGTGGTAGAATCAACTATACCAAACCATCCTTGGGGTACATTAGGACCAAGCATTTCATTTGCTTGGGGAAGTGGGAATTTTATCCTTTGAAATCTCCCAAGATTTTATGCTTGAAAAATGTAGTTTTTAGGGTTTTGAAAATGAGTTTTCTTTGCAAGAAAAGTAAGAAAGCTTAAAAATAATTTGATCTTTAGAAGA